>MU712083.1:288368-316878 GCA_026770625.1 Nicotiana glauca | reverse complement strand
ATGTATTTTCCACTGTTTTAAAAACTCAGCCAAGTTATTATGCCTTAAACACTTGAAATGATATTTTCATAAATTATTTTGGGGCTGAGCATCATACTTTATTGTTGGTCGAGTGGCTTATGTGATTATGTTGACTGAGTAAGGACGAGGGCCTGTATTATGAGGATACTTATGGATCGGGTTGTGCGCCGCATCGGTGTTATATTTATATTGAGGCCGGGAGCCTGGTTGAGTACATTGATCTTGAGGCCGAGAGCCTGGTTGATTATATTGATATTGAGGCCGAGAGCCTAGTTGATGCCACGAGATGGCTTGATATTGTGTTTGGGCTGTAGGAGCCCCTTCGGAGTCTGTACACACCCCCAGTGAGCGCCGTCGACGATAAATAAATGGATGGCTCAGGATGCACGCCGCAGTGGGTACCAGAGTGTACCGTCATATGCATTGCATTGCACTCATGCATTTGTTCTTATCTGTGTTATCTGTCATAATATTTTCTGCACTCTTATTTCATTGGCTTTTATGCTATTTCTTGCAAGAATTACCTGATATCCTGGCGTTATCTGTTAACGGAGTGTTGTGCCCGAGAGGCTGACTTATGTGCTTGTTTATACCACTTGTTTTGCATTGATTTGCTTAACTGTTGGAAAAAGACATTTTCAAAAGAGGGCTTAAACTGAGCCAAAATATTTTTAAAGATTTCATAGTTTCACTGTTTTTCTCAAAGGGTTTACACTGCTCCTATATAGCAGGATGGCTTGCTTTATGTGATTTCTTACTACTCAGTTGTTATTTACCCTTATTACTTACTGAGTTGGAGTACTCACTTTACTCCCTGCACCTCGTGTGCAGTTGCAGGTATTTATTCACCCGGCAGCGGGTATAGGCTGTTTGGAGGCAGAGTTGTAAGAGCTTAGCCAGGTGACTGCCAGCGTTCGCAGCACCGTTTTCTTTCTGTGACATTCATTATTCCTGCGGGCCGTGACAGTCTCGCAGGTGCGTAACCGCATCTGCGGTTAATCTTTTGCACCTATGGAAAAGGTGATGGAGCCCAATTTCGATCCTGCGATGGAATGGCCGCTTCTGCGGTTCCCAAGCCGCAGAAGCAAAAATACCAGAAGAGAAGAGATCGGCTGCTACAACACTTCAAAAATTTCTCCGTTAACCACCCGAAATCATCCCGAGGCCCCCGAGACCTCATCCAAAAATACCAATAACACCTAATACCTCATTCAAACTTGTACCAATCCTTAAACCACCTAAAACAACGCCGGAAACTCGAATTAAACAAGGATTTGAGCCTAAGAACTTCAAATTTTATCAAAATACACTTTCGGTCAAAAACCTAACCAAAACACGTCCGAATGACCTGAGATTTTGCACACATCCCAAATGACATGACGGAGCTACTACAACTTCCCGAATTCCAATCCGACCCTCGGATCAAAAACTCACTATCGGACCGGAAGCTTAAAAATTCAAATTTCGGCATTTCAAGCCTAAATGAGCTACGGACTTTCAAAATACATTTCGAACACGCTCCCAACCCTAAAATCGCCTAACAGAGCTAATGGAACCATCAAATTTCCATTCCGAGGTCGCCTTCATATGGTTCCTACTACGGACCATTTTTCAACACTTAAGCTCTCATTTAGGGACTAAGTGTCCCAAAACTCTCTGAAACCCAACATCAAACGTCCCGACAATCCAAAATAGAAGAATTGAACATAGGGGAAGCAGTCAATAGGGGATCGTGGCATTAATTCTTAAGACGACCGGTCGTGTCATCACAGTTTGATGGTTGATAAAGAGTTTAATTTTGAGTTGAGTAGTTAAAGATAATTCAGGCTTTAAAAAAATCAGAAGTGATTATGTTTACCCCAAATTTTGAATTTGTTGTGCTCTTTGGTTTGTTTGGGCATATTGAGCATTCAAGCCCTTCATAAGTATCTTTGGTCATCACTAACCAAGTTAAAAAGGCTGGTTTAGTTGGACTTTGGGTTAGTCTAACCTAAGTTAACAATTTGAGGGGTAAATAACAGGTCTTTTAAGGGTAATATAGGTAATTTAAGTTAGAGAATCTCGCAGTAACAGAATAGGAAGCCCCTAGAAGCTTCTAGTGTTGGGTTTTGATTTCAATTTCAGGCTTTTAGGTAGTATAACTTGGAAAACAAGTCAGAATCCTAGGGACTATTAAGCAAAAAGCAGAAATTAAAAGAGGACCTAAGTGGTAAAACAAAAATCTGAAGTTTCCCTACTTCCTTGCCTATAAAGGCATTGTATCATTGCCTTACAAGTCAGATTTTAGAGCCTACAGAACTTTAAAGAGCTAAAAATCCTGCATATTTTAGTAGATCCAATATAGATTGTAGAGACCTTAGAGATCATAACCTAGAGATTTAGAAAAGCCAAAATCCTGAAAAATCAAAAAAAAAATAGCTGAGAAATCCTGCAGTAAACACTGTTCCATTTAAACTGATCGATCTTTGAAGCTTTTAAGTTCTGGAATGATTTCTGGATATCCAAAGGGTTAAAAATGAGTTGAAGTTCGTTTGTTATTAAAGTTTTGGGTCAAGCTGTTGATGAAATCACTGTTATATTCGATTTACACTGATTCTATGGGTTTAATTTCCTGGAGCTGGGGTCTGTGTTACTAATGGTGCTGACTGTTGGTGTTTATTCTGATGGCCTCTCATTTTTTCTTTGTTTCATTCTCCAGGTACACATTTCTGACTATGGGAATGTAAGAATAGCTTGTTGAAGTGTTTTTTATGGAAATATATGAAGATCAAACTCTTTGTTGTTAGATAGTAGAATTTCCTCTTGTGTAGTTTACTTCTTGCAATGTCATGTTAATTCCTTAAACTTAGCATGTTGATGTGAAGTTATAATTGTTCTGAGTCTTGCATTAGAATTGTAATAGTATTGTTAGTAAATTCATTGATCCCCATGTATTCAATCCTGTGGATATCTTCTCTGTTGAAGAGATGGTTGTTTTCCTCTTGAATCCTTATATATTTATTGATCTAAATTGTGGTAGTATACTGCTGTTACCAAGTTGTTTCAGTTAAAGTTAAAGCATGTGTGTGAAAGTGGAATTTGGGGCAGTCTATCGTTTTAAATGCATCATTACATGTTCAACATTGAGCTTAGATTAGAGTATGGATCCATTATTTCGGGCTTGGGAATTCATTAAAGATTTTGAGTTTAGGTAAAATTGGTTTTGTATATCACATGATTCACATTAGCTTATTTGAGTCTTGGTTAAATAATTGCAGTAGCATTTATACTTCTTATATGAGTTCTTGAACGTTTTTGAAGATTATGAATTAAAGTTATTTTCAAAACAAAAATAAAAAATGGAAGTGCATTGATTTGTTAATATGCTGGTATTGGTCCGTTCTTTGAGACCTGGACCACAGGTCTGCTTGAAATGAATGGTAGGCTTTGGTCATTTGGGCTAGTACGCTTAGCTTTAAGAAATTACCAATTGGGTGACCAAGTCAAGCTGCTGGGCCTATTCCAGGCCCAAAACATCGAAAGCCTTGGTCATGATTTCTATTTTCTTTTGAGTTAATAATTTAAAGGAAACGCCTGGCCTTCCAAGTTGAGTCGTGGATTCGAACTAAGGACCTCTTCATTGATTGAAGCTGTCCTTATTTGAAGTCTGGGCTCAATCTTGGGCCAGGCATGGCAGTCCTTTTTTAAATAGGACTTATGGGCATTCCTCCCTTGTTGGGCCGCTGGTTCACTGGTGTTGGGCTAAGTCCCGATGATTAAAATCATCGACCATTTCTTTAGTTAATTAAGTAGAACCTTTAGCTTTATTTAGTGTTAACCGATTTGGTCCATTAATTAAATTGGGGTTGAGCCATAATAGATAATAATAGCTCGTTGGCTCTCCGAATTTTAGTTTGAACGTCCTATAAAAAATGTAATTGAGGTGCACCGCGTCAAACAAAATTACAAATGCATGGCCCTCTTTAATTTTTTCTTCTAAAATACTTAGAATTCGGGATGTGCCATTTAGTGAATTTTCATGGCCTCCCTGAAAGTTAACAACACGTTAGTTGCTTTAGGCGCGTTATTTAATAATTTTACCTTCTTAAACTTGGGTGTGCATTTCATGTGACCCAAATCCAAATCCTAAAATGTTGAATAAAATGTGTTTTAGATTGCGGGTGCATTTCATGTGACGCGATCCAGAGACATGTTTTAGGCGACGTTCAATCTTCTTTAAAATTAATTAAAAGCTGTAAATAATTTAAAATTACACTATAGGTTTGAACATGTATTAAAATCAGATAATAGGCCAATTGTAATAGTTTAAGCGACCGTGCTAGAACCACAGAATCCGGGGGTGCTTAACACCTTCCCCCGGGTTAACAGAATTCCTTATTCAGAATTTCTGGTTCGCAGACTTCAAAAGGAAAGTCGAATTTTCCTCGATTTGGGATTTAAGATAAACCGGTGACTTGGGACACCAGAAAACAAGCCATCCCAAGTGGTGACTCTGAAAAATAAATAAATAATCTCATTTCGAATAATGTCACTTAAATTTGAAAAACTCCCTTATACACTATCCTCCTGAGGGTAGTGTGTAAAAAAGGAGGTGTGACAGCTCTGGCGACTCCGCTGGGAAAACAGAACCCAGAATTTTGGTTCAGGGTTCAAGAATTCGAGCTTAGAATTGATGTTATGATTGGTTACATATTATCTGATTTTTCTATATGTTTCATGCTAAATGTGCTAAATGCTTTACCGGTTTGATAATTTTTGAATTGTATATATAAACTGCTGCGAAACCTTTCCTCTCTCCGAGTCTTCTATATCATAGAGAA
Organism: Nicotiana glauca; assembly: GCA_026770625.1. Classification (NCBI taxonomy): domain Eukaryota; kingdom Viridiplantae; phylum Streptophyta; class Magnoliopsida; order Solanales; family Solanaceae; genus Nicotiana; species Nicotiana glauca. The sequence continues at coordinate 312,037 of MU712083.1, read as the reverse complement.
GGGTGCACTTCGTGTGACTTCTCTTCTATTTAGAGTCTTATCCCATTTAGAACGAGGTTCGGACAAGTTGTTAAGCCGGCGACGCTTCTGTATTCCCAGTATGCTCCCCCCTCGGTTCGAGTTGTCCGCTCGGGTAAGCCAGGTCTAGCACAATAAACCCAGGTTTCAAACCTAGTATAACAAAGCCTTATGCCTGATCCCTAGTATGAAAGTTTGTTTGCATCACATGCATTTTACTTAGGGGACTCAACACAGGGGTTGGTTCCGTCTAGGACAGGTGACCTGAAATGAAAAGACCATCCTGATGCATCTTACTTTCTACTTGTGCATTTATTTGCTTCGGACCTGCATGTTGACCGGCTTGTAAATAATAGAAGAGAGTTAAAAATAGAATAGCAATGTTAGGGTTAAGTGAGGGTAATCACATGTTTTGAAAAACCAATACCCAAATGGTACTAAAACTCTACCGGATTTTTTAGAAAATAAAAGAAAAAGAAAGGTTTTTGTTCTCAAAAATAGTTGGTTTTGTCAAATCTACCCGAACTACGCCAGTTTGATTCTCACCGGATGTGGGATACGTAGGCAACCCTCATCGGGTCCAACTTCCCTTTTTACAAAAATAGCCCAAAAAATAACAAAATTTTTAGTTTTTGTCACAAATAAGTCAAGTGATGCCATTCTTGGCTAAAATAAGCCGAATGTCCCCAAAAGGGCGCTGGAAGGCTATTTTTGCAAGAACAGCCACCTTGGGTCATTTTTAACGGTTAGCGGGCACAACCTTAAAATCTTCTTTCCAGAAGTGCTAAAAGGCCGTATCCGCAAAGCCGGGGTTTTGTTTTTGAAAATGATGTTGCTTTTGCTTCTTTTAGGTTAAAATAAGTCTTTAAATCACCTTAATAAATGTGTAGGATGAGCACGAATAAAATTGAACCCTTCACAGTCCTTAAGGAGATCCCCTTGAAGCTCCATATGTGGTGGAATGATCTATAAAAGGGCAATAGAGAAACAGTGGTAAAAGTTTTGGGAGGCCTCGTCGGACTATTGAACGTCAAGCCAAGGTTGGACATAATTGAAGCTTTAATACCTTTCTGGGACCCGACTCGCAATGTGTTCCGTTTGTCTGACTTTGAGCTCACACCTACATTGGAGGAAGTTGCAGCTTATGCAGGCCTTAATAGAAATCTTAGAAGCCGATATCTGTTGGCACCAAGACCGGGATCTCCCCACAGATTTCTGGATTTACTGAGTATTAGTCGGGATGTTCAGGACAGAAATCTATCGGAAGGGTATTGCATACTCCATTTCTTGTACCATCGATATGGTAACCCCCGAGGTTTTGAAGAGCCGAACACTGGTCTAACCCATGCCGAAAATAAAGACAAATGGGAGGCAAGGCGGGGTTTAGCTTTCATGGTAGCTTTCTTGGGAGTTGTGGTCTGTCCACGAAAAGATGGGAATATAGAGATAGGTCTTGTGGGAATGATCGATGTTGCAATCAAGAAAACCAACAGCATTGTGGTTCCTCTGATCGTATCTGTAATCTATCGAGCTTTGACTATCTGTCGGGAAGGGGGAAAGTTCTTCCAGGGTTGCAATTTGTTACTACAGTTATGGATGCAAGAACACCTCTGTCACCGGGTTGGGTACATGAATTATGGTTTGACCGGATTGAGCTGCATTGAAGAATTTGAAACTCGAGTAGCAGGTATTGAATTTCCTACGGGTACTGAAGCTTGGCTTGCACATCTAAGATCCTTGACTGCCGATAAGATTGAGTGGGCATTTGGATGGCTTCCTGCCACCTAAGCAGTGTACATGTCAGCTGAAGTGTCTTATATCCTCTTGATGGGCATCCGGAGCATCCAACCCTATGCTCTCTACAGGGTCTTGTGACAACTAGGAAGATTTTAAACAGTCCACAATGATGAAGATTTGAGTAAACATGTCATTGAACTGGGCCCAAAAGTCGCATTTCCATAAGGGAAAATTCGCCAAGTATGGAATGAGTGTAGGTTCTTGAACCTAAGACCAAAGTGCGAGACCGAGCTAGAGGTGAAATGGACCCTAAGTACATGGTTTGGTTCGGCAAAAGATTCCAGATTCCTGAAAGGCCCGCAAAGAGACCACATGTCTAACAATTTTACCGATGGGGCCTAGGTGCAATGAGATTTGTTAACTAAGGAGAATGAGTACAGAACCAAAATAAGCCAATTGGAAAGGCAAGTCATGGAGCTTCAATGTGAAAATAGTGTTCAAGCCGCCACAGACGTGGGAGAAAAGAAGAAACTGACCCAGGAAATGAGGCCCTTAAAGCTCAGATCAGAAAGATGAAAATAGCTGCCAATAACCCGGAAAGAAGTCGGGCTGATGAAAGACTTATAAGTGGTCTAAAAAAGAAATTCCTCGAGTGTCAAGAAAACCTGGAAAAGTCTGAAGATAGTCTAGCAAAAATTCGGGCACAATGGATAAAGAAAGCAGAAAAACGGGCACGATTTGTGCAGCTAATGAAGAGAAACTATGAAGGGACCATCACTAGCCTCAGAAGAAAGGTGACTACTCTTGAGGATGAGGCTACCCAACATGCTAAAGATTTCAAGGCTGATAGGGAGCAGTGTTATAAGGTGATGGCTCAAATGGAGAAAGACATACAGCAATTGCAAAATCAGCATTTTCATGACTCCCAAGTGTTGGAAGCTCGAAACTAGCAGATAGGGTGGTTACTTCAGGAAAAAGGCCAAATTAGAGAAAGGATTAGGGCCATCGCTGACTATATCACCACGAAATGCCAAGCGTGCGAGGACATGACTTGTACTACCTTCTTTACTGCAGTGATGACTTTTGTCCGTCAAGTTGTGGGTGATTTGGAGCAACTACAAGGAGGTCTCGCACATAGGCCCGCGGCGAGGCTGAATGATGCCCCGCGGGCCTTAGTGGTTGAAGCTTTAATGTATTCCTGATTTTTCAAGCATCGAGTTAGTATTTTGCTTTATTTTGAGTCTGTTTGTAGTTTTCATTTCCAAGAAAATTAAGTAGTTAACATCTTTCGTAATAGAAGTTTTATTAATGAAAATTGAAAATTCCCCAAAAATTATTTCTTTATCTTTCGCATTTATTTTTATTGAACTACGTAATGATCTGATTCACGTGACGTCGTGATACGTAGGCAATCCTCATCGGATCCGGTCATATTTTGTAAATAGCCCCAATAAGAAAAAAATGAAAAAAAAGAAAAAAAATGAGAAAAATGAGAGAAAAGGACAAAAGAGAGGAAAAACAGAAAAGAAAAAAAAAGAGTGGAAATCAGAAGAAGAAAATGGAAAGAATAAGAAAGCCGGGATGAAGCATGCAACTGCTGCAAAACATGTAGAAACCCATTTAACTGCATAGGTGCATCACACCCCAATGTGCGATTACCTATCTGTTATTTATCTCAAACTAACCGTTTACTACTGTCATCCAGTCCAGGTTTTATAGAAACGGTGGTTGTTTTTTCGTGGTAACCTGGCTTCACATCCATACTTTACTAGATCAAAGGAGAGTATCGATATGTTTTCAGAAATGACCTTGCCAACGGTTCCCATCGCAGATGATAGCCCAATCTCGGGCATCCCGACCTCGAAATCTGCAACGGCTGAAGAGAACAGGATCTTACATCTTCGAGTCATGGAAATGTGGGATGCTTGGGCGAATGGAAGAGAGTCGCCAAGTGCCATCCCGGGATTTCCCGAACTGTTTTCGAGATCCGAGGGTACTTCTAATGTTCCAATCAATCATCCAAATACCCCACTAGGACAGCCCACCATATCAGCTCATTTTGTGGGAACACCTTCTGAGGTTCGCCCCTAGGTGTTCATGTCTGGAGCGGCCTCCAATATCTTCATTGTTCCCCCATGCTCAGCCACAACACAGCCTGCACTACCTAGGCCCACTTTTGATCTTTCAGCCTTTACATTCCAAACACCCACCTTCCAAATGGAGCTTCCTCAGTTCCCCACTTATACTTATCCTCATCCGCCTCAATTTGAGTTCACAGCTGGACAGGAAAAAACTCCCAAAACTCCTGAACAGGAAGAAATTGCAAGGAGGATGAGAAGCTTAGAGCAGAGCCTCAAGAACATACATGGTCTGGGTGGGCAGAAAAGTGTGTCCTATGCTGATCTATGCATGTTCCCTCACGTGCACTTGCCTCTGGGATTCAAAACTCCAAAGTTTGAAAATTACGATGGACATGGTGATCCTATTGCTCATCTTAAGAAATACTGCAATCAGTTGCGAGGAGCTGGAGGAAAAGAAGAGTTACGCATGGCATATTTTGGAGAAAGTCTGGTTGGTATTGCCTCCGAGTGGTATATGGATCAAGATATATCTCATTGGCACATCTGGGATGACCTCGCTAGAGACTTTGTCAGACAATTCCAGTACAATATAGACAATGCTCCAGACAGAAACTCGTTGGCAAACTTGAAAAAGAAGTCCTCGGGGAGCTTCTGGGAGTACGCAATCAAATGGCGTGAACAAGCATCTAGAGTAAAGCCTCCGATGGACGAGTTCGAAATGGTCACAGTGTTCCTCCAAGCTCAGGAAGCCTACTACTTTCAGAATATGATGTCATCTATGGTTAAACCGTTCGCGGAAGCTATCAAAATCGGTGAAATGGTGGAAAATGGATTGAAAACATGTAGAATCCTAAGCCAATCTGCTATTAGAGCAACCTCCCAAGCCATTCAAGGCGGTTCTGGAGGAGTAGAAAAGGGTAAGAAGAAAGAAGAAACATCCATGGCAGCATCAGGTGCAAGAAGACACCGTGCTCCCAGATCCATGTTCCCAGAAAGAACCACTCAACATTATTACCCTCACCAGGACATGGCCTATGCTCCTCATCCATATGAGGTCATGAATGCTCAACCTTTTGTCCGGCCTCAGCAGTAAGTTAACAGGAACCAAGCTCCATTTCAAAGAAACCAGCCTCCTCGCCAAAACCACTACAACCCCCATCCTCCACAAAACAACTTCCCTCTCCGTGAGCCACCCAGGAGGCAAACTTTTACACCAATCGGTGAATCCTACTCCAGCCTATTTCCAAAGCTTGTCCAAATGGGTCTGCTACAGCCAGTACCTCCAAATAGGCAAAACCCAGAATCACCATCCTACCAATGGGGCGCCCAATGCGCTTATCACTCAGGAGTTGAGGGGCATGATACAGAAAATTGTTGGACCTTGAAAAGAGCAGTAGAGGATTTGATAAAACAAAGAAAGATAGTGTTAAGGGACGAGGATATACCCAATGTAACCAAAAACCTACTTCCGGCCCACAACAACGGGCCGGTAATCGGAATGATCGGAATGATCTATGAAGATAAGGAATTTGACCCGGCATTGAAGGCCATCATCGCCATTGCTGATGTAGAGAGGAAACCGAAAACTTCCTCCAAGTAAGACAAAGGGGAGAAAAAGAACAAAGCCACCCACTCAAAATCAGAGAAGAAAATTGAAGCAGGAACTGGGGCAACACCCGTCAAATATGTTGTTCTCTATGTCCCTCAGGGCCGCAAGGAAAAACAGTTGACTTTGAGTCTTCCCAGGAGATTTGAACTGAACAGGCGACCCAAGTGTACGTGCCCAAGGGAGCTTATGTGGTGCGGGGGACAACTAATCTACCAAGGCTGAGTGAGCCCGTGGTTATTGGTCGCGCGCCATAGAGGCCCATGAAAGATCCTTCTGTTGTGCCTTGGAATTACCATAAAATAGTGGTGACGTATAAGGGCAAGGAAATCTCAGGAGAGGTTCAAGAAAATTACCCTGTGGAAAAGTACTCCAATTTAGAAGAAGTGAACAACGCCACCATGAGGCGCTTCCCAGCTAAAAAACCCGTGAGTGCCGAAGAGGCGGAAGCTTTCTTTCAAAAAATGAAGATGGCGGATTATGAAGTGGTTGACCAGCTTCGAAAGTTTCCTGAACAAGCCTCCTTGCTATATTTGTTGACAAAATCCCCCGAACACCAGAAAGTACTAATCAAGACCCTCAATGAGGCATACGTGCCAGCTGAGACTTCTGTGGAGCAATTAGAAAGAATGGCAGAAAGATTTTTTGCTATCAACCAAATTTCATTTCGCAAAAATGACTTGCCTCCGGAAGGCGCTGCACATAACAAAGCCCTGCACTTAACTGTCAAATGTGAATGATACTACGTGAAAAGGGTTATGGTGGATGGAGGTTCTGGGGTGGACATCTGCCCACTCTCAACACTACAGCGCATGGAAATTGGGATTGAAAGGATTCGTCCCAACAATGTCTGCGTACGAGCCTTCGATGGTATCAAAAGGGACACGATTGGAGAGATCGATCTAATTCTGACCATTGGCCCGGTGGACTTTGAGGTGACCTTCCATGTTCTAGATATGGATACATCCTACAACTTTTTTCTGGGAAGACCATGGATCCACACAGTAGGGGTTGTACCCTCCACTCTTCATCAAATGGTAAAATTTGAGTATGAGGATCAAGAAATCGTGGTCCATGGGGAGGACGAGCAATCAATTTATTGAGACCCTTCAGTCCCATGTCTTGAAGCGAGAGCAGCGAGCACATAGTTTATCAGGCCTTTGAAGTTGTGGTGGCAGACCAGTATGAAGAAGGAAACCTTTGCCCCCAACCCTTCCTTTACAATGCCTCAATCATGGTGGCTAAATAAATGATCTGACACAGCTTCAAACCAGGGAAGGGACTTGGGAAATCCCTGCAAGGAATAGCTGAACCAGTTACCCTGCCTACCACTGAGAAGTTCTTCGGGGTAGGCTTCCAACCTACTCCAGATGATATAAAATGGGCGGACGACAGAAAGAATGATGGATGGGTTTTGCCTCAACCACTGCCACATCTGTACGAGACCTTTGTCAAGCCGATGTACAATGAAGAAGAGGATGACGAGGCCTTTACGTCCGAAGAGATTAAAGAAATATGTGGGGAAATGAGAAAGATACTATATGAAACCCACATGGTTCAGCCAGGAGAGGGCTCAAGCACCACTGAGGTGCTGTATATGGGACCAAATTCAAAACTGCAGAATTGGAAGGCTACGCCATTCCCAATCAAGCGGGAGTCCCGGTAGACTTGTCCGGCCATTTTTTCTGCATCGCGAGTTATTCCAGGGTGTAACTCGGATATTTTCTTTAGTTTCTTGTCTTTTAATTTCCAAAATGTAAACCATGTTATCTTCAAATTACAAGAAATAAAATCAATATTTCATCGTTTATCTTTCTTTATTCTTTCTGATTTTTGCTATTTTTCTCTTTCATTTCTTCTTTCAGTTCTAATAATACGGCTTTAAATAACATGACATGCTTGCGGACTTCATGCCCAGATCCAAACACGTTGTCTAATTGTGAAATAATGAACCAAGAACCAGAATACGATGAAGAAGAGGCTTTTAGGGAAATAAATCGAGAATTGGAATAATTTGAGAATAAAACTAAGCCAAACTTAAATGATACCGAGCCGGTTAACTTGGGAAGTTCTGAAGAAATCAGGGAAACCAAGATAAGCATTCACACAGACGAGAAAACTCGGGATGCAATAATCCAACTCCTGTTTGAGTTTAAAGATGTATTTGCTTGGTCGTACGACGACATGCCACAGCTAAGTGTTGATTTGGTGGTTCATAAGTTACCGACTTACCCCGATTACCCCCCGGTCCAGTAAAAGCAAAGAAAGTTTAAAACTGACATCAGTGACAAGATCAAAGAAGAAGTCATGAAACAGTTAAAAGAAGGGGTAATCCGAGTGGTTAGGTACACCACATGGCTAGCCAATGTAGTCCCAGTTCCAAAGAAAGACGTGAAGACCCAGGTGTGTGTGGATTACAGAGATTTAAACAAGGCAAGTCAATGCAACTTCCCTTTGCCCAACATTCACATCCTTGTTGATAACTGCGCCAAACATGATATACAGTCCTTCGTGGACTGTTACGCAGGATATCACCAAGTGTTGATGGATGAAGAAGATGCCGAGAAAATAGCCTTTACCACATCCTGGGGTACGTACTGTTACAGAGTCATATCGTTTGGTCTGAAGAATGTTGGGGGCGACCTACATGAGGGCCATGACCGCAATTTTCCATGATATGATGCATTGAGAGATAGAGGTGTATGTGGACGACGTAATCATCAAGTCCAAAACCCAGGATGACCATGTCCGAGATTTGAGAAATTTTTTTGAGTGATTGCGCAAATATGATTTGAAGCCGAACCCAGCCAAATGTGCGTTTGGAGTCCCATCTGGCAAACTTTTAGGCTTCATAGTCAGCCGGAGAGGTATCGAGTTGGATCCAACAAAAATAAAATCTATTCAGGATTTGCCTCCTCCGACAACCAAGAAAGATGTGATGAGCTTGTTGGGCAGATTAAACTATATCAGCCGGGTCATTGCTCAGTTGACATCCACATGTGAGCCCATATTCAAATTGTTGAAAAAAGATGCAGCAATCAAGTGGACGGATGAATGTCAAGAAGCTTTTGATAAGATCAAGGAATATCTGTCAAATCCGCCAGTCTTGGTCCCACCAGAGCCGGGGAGGCCTCTTTTCTTGTACTTGACGGTCTTGGAAAATTCTTTCGGTTGTGTCCTCGGACAACATGACGTAACCGGGAAGAAAGAACAGGCGATCTACTACCTGAGCAAGAAGTTTACCAGCTATGAAGCTAAGTATACTCTGTTGAAGAGAACCCGTTGTGCCTTAACTTGGGTCGTTCAGAAGCTAAGACATTATCTGCAGGCCTACACCACCTACCTCATAACCAGGTTGGATCCTTTGAAATACATATTCTAGAAACTGATGCCCACGGGAAGATTAGCAAAGTGGCAGATCTTGCTCACTGAATTTGATATAGTTTATGTCACTCGCACGGCAATGAAAGCCCAGGCATTGGCAGATCATTTGGCTAAAAACCCGGTTGATGAAGAATACCAACCTTTGAACACTTACTTCCCGGATGAAGAGATAAACTCAGTCGAGGCAATATCCGAGGATACTACTGCCTGGAATATGTTCTTTGATGGAGCGGTAAATACAAAAGGTGTTGGCAGTGGGGCAATCTTGATCTCACCCACTGGACAGGATTATCCGGCCACAACCAGGCTTCGATTTTTCTGCACAAACAACACTGTCGAGTATGAAACCTGCACCATGGGTATGAACATGGCAATTGACCAGAACGTCGAAGAGTTGTAGATTATGGGAGACTCAGATCTAATTATCCGGCAAGCCCAAGGAGAATGGGAAACCCGAGATGTTAAACTTATTCCCTATCGGCAAGCGGTTCAAATCAATAGAGTTCAGGTACATCCCTCGTTGTCACAATGAACTAGCTGATGCACTCGCCACTCTGGCCTCGATGTTGCCCTACCCAGGCAATGCCCACATTGATCCCTTGGAAATCCAAATCAGGGAAAGGCATGGGTAATGTAATACGGTTGAGGCAGAACCAAACACCCAGCCATGGTACCATGATATCAAAAGGTTTTTAAAAATTCAAGAATACCTCGAGCAAGCCACTGGAGACCAAAAGAGAACCATTAGACGACATGCAAGTGGTTTCTTCTTAAGTGGTGAGGTCTTGTACAAAAGGACCCCGGATCTCAACTTGTTAAGATGTGTTAACACCGAAGAGGCCGGAAGGATCATGCATGAAGTAAACGTAGGAGTGTACGGACCCCACATGAACGGGTATGTTTTAGCAAAGAAAATCTTTCGAGCAGGCTATTACTGGATAACCATGGAAAAGGATTGCTTCAGCTTTGTCTGAAAATGCCATCAGTGTTAGGTGAACGGTGATTTGATTCATGCACCTCCCACAGAACTACATCCCATGTCAGCGCCTTGGCCATTTGTCGCTTGGGGCATGGACGTCATAGGGCCGATCGAGTCGAAAGCCTCAAGTGGGCACATTTTCATACTGGTTGCCATTGGCCACTTCACGAAGTGGGTTGAATCCATCACTCTCAAATCGGTCACTAAGAAAGTTGTGGTAGACTTTGTGCACTCCAATCTTATTTGATGTTTTGGCATTCCTGCAACTATTATCACAGATAATGCTGCAAACTTGAATAGTCGTTTGATGGGAGAGATATGCGAACAATTCAAAATAACGCATAGGAACTCTACTCCTTACCGGCCCAAAGCCAATGGTGCTATTGAAGCTGCAAATAAGAACATCAAGAAGATTTTGAGAAAGATAATTCAGAGCTCCAGGCAATGGCATGAAAAGTTACATTTCGCATTACTGGGATATATCACTACAATGCGCACATCGATGGGAACAACCCCATATCTTTTGGTGTATGGCACTGAGCCCGTGATACCCGCAGAGGTGGAAATCCCTTCCCTCTGAATCATTGTTGAAGCTAAAATCGAAGACAGTGAGTGGGTTAAGACTCATCTGGAATAGCTGACCTTAATTAATAAAAAGCGGGTGGCTACGGTCTACCACGGGCAATTGTACCAACAAAGAATGGCCCGTGCTTATAACAAGAAAGTGCGGCCCAGGAATTTCGAAGTGGGTCAACTTGTGTTAAGGCACGTTCTTCCTCATCACCAGGAAGCAAAAGGAAAATTTGCTCCAAATTGGAAGGGCCCATACATCATCAGAAAGATATTGCCGAGAGGAGCATTGTATCTGGGCGATATCGGAGGAAGTGATCCCGAAGCATCTGTGAATGTGGATGCAGTCAAAAGGTACTATGTGTAGGCTTTCTGCAGCAATGACTTTGTTCAGTTGGGATGACGAAGGCTTTCTTTCTTGCTATCCAAATACTATCAATCTTTCGTAAACCCTTTTGAGCAGGTTACTCGTCTTTGATTACCCTCTTTGGAACCCGAAAGTACTATTGAAAAAAAAAAGAGGCAAGAAAAAGAAAAAAAATGATTGAAAAATGATGAAAATAAGAGAGAAGAAATAAAAGAAAACAAAACAAAACAGAAAAAACAACAACAAAAACCAAAACTTCCTGAACTACGTCTAACTTGATTCCGAAAGGATACGTAGGCAGCCTCTCTCTAGGGTTCATTCACACCAAAACAAAAATCCCAATCCACCCCTCCAAAAAGTGAAACTGGGGCAGATGATATAATGGCTCGGTAATGAGCCCACCAGAATGGTTCCAAAGTTCTAAATCCATCCAGATTCTTTTTACCCAAACCTTGTCCAAGTCCTTCTGATCAATTGGCAAAGGCTTTGGAATCGGAAAACACCATTGTGTGGAATTTGATACAATCAAACTGAGAGAAATAAAATAAGAGAGTCCTATTGGTGAAAACCTACCGGCACCATAAGGCGACAGTGAGTAGAGAAATTGAAAATGAGAGAGTCCTTTTAGTGAAAACTTGTAAAGAGCACTATCGGGCGACGGTGAGAAGAGAAATGAGAGAGGTCGATCGGCGAAAACTAGCAAAGGGCGCCTTTGGACGAAAAGAAGACATCTCCCACCACTGAAAGAGTCTTGGCAAGATTCCCTGGTTTTGAAACACGGGACAATGAGTTTATAAGAAGTTTGGAAAGTTTGTTCGGGTTGGGCATCCAGTCCAAGAAGCATGTCATGTCTATTTGAAGCCTGCATGCACCCTAGATAAGTCCTTCTTTTCTCCCCGAAAGGGACGTCTCTCTTTAAATTAATTTTCTTGCCTTTTGTTTACTTTTTCCTTGAATCCCTTTCGGTCTAACTCTGCTCCCAAAACTAATACAAAGAAAAAGTGGCAAGACTAGTTTTATAGGGCTCTGCCTAACAAAAGCTAAAGAAAAGTACCCAGCCTCAGCGGATGCATCAAGTTGATCTCGACTGGCCATGATGGCGGATGCTCTGAAATCAAAGTTATTGTAAGAGGAAAAGAAAGTCAAGGACAAAGGTCTTAAAGGCAGAATAAAGTGAAAGGATCGAAGCCCCACGCGGGCGACTTGTCATGAAAAACTTAAAAGTTGAGCCCTTCGGTTTGGGAGAGAAATTAATCTTCAAAACCAGAAAGCAGCAGAGGTTCTCAACAGAAGCTGGGCCGAGATCAAGCAATTGAGACGATCAAGGCCACAAAACCAACCACTGTTTCAAACTAACAATTGTTCTTTGTTTGAAAAATTGAAACAGGTGCAATTCAAGCAACCGTGCAAGAAGCAGGTGCAACCAAAACGAAAAAGAAATGCGCAAGTGCTGAAACAACTTTGCAGCAGGGAACCGACCAAAAAGGGAAAGTTCCCCCAAATTCTTTCTTGCATTTTTTCTACTAAAAAAAATCCAAAATCATGGTAGCATAAGGCACCATTCCCTAGATATCCCGACATGATCCGTGGACCTCCCTGGCATAACCTAATGATCCTTTTCCTTAGATATACCGGCATAACCCGTGGACCTCCCTGGCATAACCCAAGGAGCCTTTTCCCTTTTCTCCCAGCATAACCCGTGGACGTCCCTAACATAACCCAAGGAGCCTTTTTTCTGTCTTATCCCGGTATAACCCGTTGATCTCCCTGGCATAACCGAAGGAGCCTTTTTTCTTTCTTATCCCGGCATAACCCGCGGATCTCCCTGGCATAACCCAAGGAGCCTTTTTTCTTTCTTATCCCAGCATAACCCGCGAATCTCCCTAGCATAACCCAAGGAGCCCTTTTTCTTTATTATCCCGGCATAACTCGCGGATCTCCCTGGCATAACCCAAGGAGCTTTTTTTATTTCTTATCCCGGCATAACCCGCGGATCTCCCTGGCATAACCCAAGGAGTCTTTTTTCTTTCTTATCCCGGCATAACCCGCGAATCTCCCTGGTATAACCCAAGGAGCCCTTTTTCTTTCTTATCCCGTCATAACCCGCGGATCTCCCTGGCATAACTCAAGGAGCCTTTTTACTTTTTTATCCCGGCATAACCCGTGGATCTCCCTGGCATAACCCAAGGAGCCTTTTTTCTTTCTTATCCCAGCATAACCCGTGGATCTCCCTGGCATAACCCAAAGAGATTTTTTTCTTTCTTATCCCGGCATAACCCGCGGATCTCCCTGGCATAACCCAAGGAGCCTTTTTTCTTTCAATCCCGACATAACCCGCAAATCTCCCTGGCATAACCCAAAGAGCCTTTTTCTTTCAATCTTGGCATAACCCGTGGACCTCCCTGGCATAACCCAAGAAGTCTTTTTTCTTTCTTATCCCGACATAACCTGCGGATCTCCCTGGTATAACCCAAGGAGCCTTTTTTTCTTTTAATTCCAGCATAACCAGTGGACCTCCCTAGCATAACCCAAGGAGCCTTTTTTCTTTTAATCTCGGCATAACTCGTGGACCTCCCTGGCATAACCCAAAGAACTTTTTCTTTTATCCTGGCACAACCCGTTCTCCGGCATAACCCGAGGACCTTTTCCGGCATAACCCGATCATTTTCTAGCATAAACTGGTAATCCTCCCAATTTAAGGCTTCATTCCCAAGGATACACAATCCTGATTTTTATTTCTTTCAATGAAAAGTAGTTTAGATTTGTATTGCAAATAACTCATGAAATTTTTCTAGTGAAAACTGGGGCAGAAAAATTTCGTTCATTTATTTGTTTTGGTGTCCGAACAGGTTTTACCTCAAGGCACATGATTCGAGATGGCCGAAAGAATGAGTCTCAATCCAGAATAAAGGAAAAGAAGAAAAGAACAAAAAAAGAAGAAGTGAACTCAAAGTGTTTGAAATGGAGAAGAACACGAACTGCTCAAGATTTGATCGAAGTCACAAGCTTCGCATGTCCCGCTTTGATCCAATGCTGAAGAAATAACCAACACCTACAGCTCGCGAGCATCAAGTTACAGATCGGGGTCCACAGAGAAATCAACTAAGACTCAAGATCAAGCTTCAAGAGATTTATAGATAGGAATCTTGTAACTCGTAGTTGATAGGCATAGCTATCGTAGCTTTGATTTTCTTTTTGGTGTAATAAGGCAGCATTAGTAGTGAAATCACAACTCCCAGTTGTCCCAGCTACCAAAACTTCCAGAACTACACTGACCTGATTCCTTTACAGCCAAGGATATGTAGGCAACCTTTGAAGCAAGGTTCGGTCAGACATTTTTCAAAATGCTTCTCACGGAGTGCCAAGGGGGCAAAATCCCTCATAATTGCTCATTTATCTTTGTCTGAAAGCCCCTCGTGTCTCCGAGCAAAGAGGAGCAGCTGTGAGCAGGTTATTTTTGCCTCGCATGAATTACTCCTATAGAATTCTTAGATTTAGGATTTTTCTTTTAATTATTTGATTTTTATGATTTAATCGCATAATTTTTATGTTTATTTGCATTTTTGTGTGCATTTTTAATTTAGCATAATTCATAAAAATACAAAAAATACGCATTGCATTTGTATTTATGATTTAATATATTTTAGATTAATTAGTAATTAGGTTTTTACAAAAATACAAAAATCACAATAAAATTAATTTATTTGTCTTGTTTAATTTTAGCTTTGAATTTTGTTTAGTTTTTCTTTAAATTGGTATTTAATTAATGGTGTTGATTATTAATTAAATCTTAATATAATTTGGTAGGTTAATTTAGTTTTTTAGGTTTAATTTTAGTTTTGTTTTAATTTGAAAAGAAAAAGAAAAGAAGAAATAAGAAGAAAATAAAAGAAAGAAGTTTAAAATTGGGTCATTCCTCGACCAAACAAGCCCCAAGCCCAATAACTAAAATCCCCCTTAACCCATCCAAAAACACTTGACCCAGCCCAAACCCGCATCAAAAACCCGATCCAGGATTCCCTTGTCCCCAAACGACCCTGTTTCATTGGTGTTAGATCAGGACCGTCGAGGTTTCTTGATCGGACGGTCCTGAAGCTTGGGTCATTTAACATTTAAATGTCCAAACGTTCCCCCTACTCCCAGTCATCTCTCTTAACTCTTCAGAGACCCCACCGAGCTCCGCCTTCAACCGCCGCCTCCGCCCGCCGAAAATCGCCCATGGCGGCGACCGACGGCCAATCACCTCCAAAATTACACCCTTGAATCTCCTCCACCTCCCCATCCCAAATATCCAATCCATTCAACTCGAATCCCCTCAAAACTCTTCGAATTTCAGATCAAAGAAGTGGAACCCTAGCGCCGCCCAATTTCTCCGGTGGCGGCGCCACCACCAACCACCGCCAAATTTATACTACATTGCCTCTTTCATCTCCTCTACCCTATATCATAGTCAGTTTTCCTCAAACATGGCTTGAACTCTTTGAATTTCAAATCTAAGTTCAAGCCCCACCAGCTATAGCCAAGGTCGTTCATGCAGAGGCACCTCTCAAGATCCCTTTAGTATCCAGAGTCTGTTTGGTCTTCAAATAATGTTGTTTGCTTGTTCTTAGCAAAGAACAAGCGGATCATTATTTGGGGATCAAATGCGAAAGTCAGTCAAGTTAAGAGGCCTGATTCAGTGAGTTTTTCTTAATTCTTTGTTTGTTTTCTTATTTCGTCCCCTGTTCTTCTTCTCCGCATATTTGAGTTTTATTTTGATTGAAATTGGATTACCATTTCATGCTTAGTTCTCCTCCATTGTTAATAGTTATGCCTTAACTTTGCTTGCCTATTGTTGCTTCAATTTTATTTTGAATTCTTGATTTTCCCCCTATCCCTCCTCTCACTGATTTCTCTTTTCCTGTTCTTACTTGTTTAATTTTATTTGCTTCATTTGATTTGTTTGATGGTTGATAAAGAGTTTAATTTTGAGTTGAGTAGTTATAGATAATTCAGGCTTTAAAAAAAAACCAGAAGTGACTATGTTTACCCCAAATTTTGGATTTGTTGTTCTCTTTGGTTCGTTTGGGCATCTCTGAGTATTCAAGCCCCTCATAAGTAACTTTGGTCATCACTGACCAAGTTAAAAAGGTTGGTTTAGTTGGACTTTGGGTTAGTCTAACCTAAGTTAATAATTTAAGGGGTAAATAACAGGGCTTTTAAGGGTAATATGGGTAATTTAAGTTAGAGAATCTTGCAGTAACAGAATAGGAAGCCCCTAGAAGCTTCTAGTGTGGGGTTTTTGATTTCAATTTCAGGATTTTAGGTAGTATAACTTGGAAAATAAGTGAGAATCCTAGGGACTTTTAAGCAAAAAGCAGAAATTAAAAGAGGACCTAAATGGTAAAACAAAAATCTGAAGTTTCCCTACTTGCTTGCCTATAAAGGCATTGTATCCTTGCCTTGCAAGTCAGATTTTAGAGCCTGCAGAACTTTAAAGAGCTAAAAATCCTGCATATTTTAGTAGATTCAATATAGATTGTAGAGACCTTAGAGATCAGAACCTAGAGATTTAGAAAAGCCAAAATCCTGAAAAATAAAAAATAAAAAATAGCTGAGAAATCCTGCAGTAAACACTGTTCCATTTAAACTGATTGATCTTTGAAGCTTTTAAGTTCTGGAATCATTTCTGGATATCCAAAGGGTTAAAAATGAGTTGAAGTTCGTTTGTTATTAAAGTTTTGGGTCAAGCTGTTGATGAAATCACTGTTCTATTCGATTTACACTGATTCTATGGGTTCTATTGCCTGGACCTGGGGTCTGTGTTACTGCTGGTGCTGACTGTTGGTGTTTATTCTGCTGGCCTCTCGTTTTCTTCTTTGTTTCATTTTCCAGGTACACATTTCTAACCATGGGAATGTAAGAATAGCTTGTTGAAATGTTTTTGATGGAAATATATGAAGATCAAACTCTTTGTTGTTAGATATTAGAATTTCCTCTTGTGTAGTTTACTTCTTGCAATGTCATGTTAATTCCTTAAACTTAGCATGTTGATGTGAAGTTATAATTGTTCTGAATCTTGTATTAGAATTGTAATAGTATTGTTAGTAAATTTATTGATCCCCATGTATTCAATCATGTGGATATCTTCTCTGTTGAAGAGCTGATTATTTTCCTCTTGAATCCTTATATGTTTATTGATCTAAATTGTGGTAGTATACTGCTGTTACCAAGTTATTTCAGTTAAAGTTAAAGTATGTATGTGAAAGTGAGATTTGGGGCAGTCTATCGTTTTAAATGCATAATTACATGTTCAGCATTGAGCTTAGATTAGAGTATGGATCCATTATTTTGGGCTTGGGAATTCATTAAAGTTTTTGAGTTTAGGTAAAATTGGTCATTTGGGACAGTACGCTTAGCTTTAAGAAATTACCAATTGGGTGACCAAGTCAAGCTGTTGGGCCTATTCCAGGCCCAAAACATCGAAAGCCTTGGTCATGATTTCTGTTTTCTTTTGAGTTAATAATTTAAAGGAAGTGTCTGGCCTTCCAAGTTGAGTCGTGGATTCGAACTAAGGACCTCTTCATTGATTGAAGTTGTCCTTGTTTGAAGTCTGGGCTCGATCTTGGGCCAGGTATGGCAGTCCTTTTTTAAATAGGACTTATGGTCATTCCTCCCTTGTTGGGCCGCTGGTTCACTGGTGTTGGGCTAAGTCCCTATGATTAAAACCATCGACCATTTCTTTAGTTAATTAAGTAGAACCTTTAGCTTTATTTTGTGTTAAACGATTTGGTCCATTAATTAAATTGGGGTTGAGCCATAATAGATAATAATAGCTCGTTGGCTCTTCGAATTTTAGTTTGAATGTCCTTTAAAAAATGGAATTGAGGTGCGCCGCGCCAAACAAAATTACAAATGCGTGGCCCTCTTTAATTATTTCCTCTAAAATACTTAGAATTTGGGATGTGCCATTTAGTGAATTTTCATGGCCTCCCGTAAAGTTAACAACGCGTTAGTTGTTTTAGGCGCGTTATTTAATAATTTTACCTTCTTAAACTCGGGTGTGCATTTCATGTGACCCAAATCCAAATCATAAATCGTTGAATAAAATGTGTTTTAGATTGCGGGTGCATTTCATGTGACGCGATCCAAAGACATATTTTAGGCGACGTTCAATCTTTTTTAAAATTAATTAAAAGTGATAAATAATTTAAAATTGCACTATAGGTTTGAACATGTATTAAAATCAGATAATAGGCCAATTGTAATAGTTTAAGCGATCGTGCTAGAACCACGGAATCCGGGGGTGCCTAACACCTTCCCCTGGGTTAACAGAATTCCTTATTCAGAATTTCTAGTTCGCAGATTTCAAAAGGAAAGTCGAATTTTCCTCGATTTGGGATTTAAAATAAACCGGTGACTTGGGACACAAGAAAATAAGTCATCCCAAGTGGCGACTCTGAAAAATAAATAAATAATTTTATTTCGAATAATGTCACTTAAATTGAAAAAAGTTACTTATACACTATCCTTCGGGTTGGTGCGTAAAAAAGAAGGTAGTGACACCGGTGGTGTGACTATATTCTTGAGGTGCATCATGAAGACGTGGCTGCAACATTTATTATTGAAAATTCAAGCATTTGGGGATATGGCTATGGATGTACTAGAAAGATTGACTAAATGGTACTGTCTAAAAGAAAAAAGAAAAATACAGTTATAGTACGTTTATTCTTTTGTTTACCAGTTATTCCAAATTTTCATCAGCATTGTCTTATTTAAGGTTGTACAACTTTGAATCCAAGTAAAAATTATTAATGCTATTTAAATATTATACTCATGTTTATGTTCTTCGCTTCACTTCAAAATAGACAATAATTTTTCTAGAAAATTTAATGGAACTTCTTTGGTGAAGTTTTGTTATTATTATCTTCTTCATGTTTGCAGTGATAAAAATAATCTTTAATATTTGGGTATGAAAAAAATTAGTTCGTATTTTAACGAGGTTTTTTACGATCAAGCAAAGCGCGGGCACATTCACTAGTTATGTGTTGGCTTAAAGGACCAAGAAGAATATATTAGGCTGGGTAAAAAGGCCTTAAAATTGAACAAGTTTTTAGCAATCTCTGGTCCTTTTCTCACAGGCCTAGCAGCGATTGGCTCGGCATTTGTGGGTTCTTCTCCTTCTCATGGATCTTGGGCAGCTATACTTGGAATTGTTGGTGGCGCTATGGCAAGTGTTGTTAACACAATTGAGCACGGCGGACAAGTTGGAATGGTATTTGAAATGTATCGAAGTAACGCTGGTTTCTTCCAGTACATGCAAGAATCAATTGAATCTAATTTGACTGAAACAGATACGGAGAGAAGAGAAAATGGTGAATTGTTTGAAATGAAGGTGGCTTTGAAGTTAGGAAGGAGCTTATCTGATCTAAGAAATCTTGCTGTTGCTGCTGCTACTTCATCGAAAGCAGAAGATGTGGACGAGTTATTAACGAGGTTTCTTCCCATTCAAGCCAGAAAAGCCCCGTAGCTATAGCTATCCAAGAGTGAAAGTGAAATTCAAGCGGGCAAGGATGCCATCGAATTGGTTCTTTGCCACAGAATGTGATGTCTTAGAATCTCCTTCCTTAAAAGCTTTCGTTTTCAGTTCAGAATCCGATGTGAGGAAAAGAATCATAGGTCAAGGCAGTAGCACGGTACGGGATCAGTCCCTTGTTCTCAGTGCAACGTGTGAAATGACTTAGTCAAGAGATCGATCTTAGGATACCGGCAAAGGAATAAGGTGGATACTACTTTGATTCCGATTCGGGCGGAGGAAGACTAATTCAGAGGGGTAGGCATTCCCGTCCGCCCTGACACAGGGCCCCCTAAGAAAAAAGAAATGCGGTACCGGCTGTGATCACACGCTGGCCATAAATCCGTCATTCTTATGCTTCAGCTTAAACGGGACAAAAGTAGCTATTTGGCACACTAGGGAGTCCTCAAAGTATTAGTCCATACACTTGCTAGCTAAGACTGGATCGTCAAAGACCGGATTCCTTTTCTTAATACCTTCCTTATCTCTCACGAGGGTCTTGCCCTAGGCATAACCTATATACAAAGACTTCCAACTATCGAATCAAAGCAAAGAGGAACCTTTCCCCAGTTGACGAGAGAAAGACAGGAAATGAGCCCATTGATTCACCTATCTGAAGCTGAAGGGAAAAAGGAGAAGAAAATAGGAGTTATTGGGTCTTGTAAAAATCACAATTATTGACCTTTTGAAAAAGCTTGAAAATTTAATCGGGTCTTGTTGATTTTGGTATTCCATGACCTAAAAAATTAATTTGAATTCATGATTATTGTTGAGTAAAAATTTACTAAAAATATGCTAAAAATCTGAATTCATGATTCATGACACTTGATAGGAAGTTATGGAGATCGAGTATTACAGTTGTAGGCTAGGAGGTAGCTCAGTCTTGCGTTACCTTGTAATGTTGTGAGCCTAGCCTGGTAGGATTTTTGTCTGAAATAGCTAAGGGCATTGTCGTGTCTTATTATTTTCGCTTTTCGGTGCAGGACCTACTTACTAGCCATCATTTTTGTTTTGCATTTTTCCTTCTGCATTTTATGTTCCTATTTTTCATATGATCTCTGTGGTTAAACTAATATTCTCTTCTTTTTATTTTTCTTATTATCTTGAGCTGAGGGTCTTTTGGAAACAACCTCTCTACTCCTTCGGGGTAGGGGTAAGGTCTGCATACATACTACCCTCCCCAGACTCCACTTGTGAGATTTTACTGGGTTGTTGTTGTTTATGCTAAAAATTTGGTGATTAATTTTGATAAAATTCAAAAAACACCATTAACAAGTTTGAAGCTTTGGGTTTGGACTTGAATTTGAAATTTATATAAGGATATGCGATGAATGTTGTTAAAACTTGTTAAAAATCGGCAAATAATTGAATCTACAGTTTGGGAAGAAGGTGCTTGTGGTGGAAGAATTGGTGGTGGTGAAGAACATGATGGGTTTGGGAAGATGAGGAGGGGGTTTTCTTTTCTGTTTTTTTTTCTTTGGAAGATCGGGTTGGGGGGAGGGGGGATAGAGGTTTTCTATTTCGTTTTTTTTTTCTAGCTTTATGACACGTGTGGGATGATGATTGGCGCGTGTAATAATGATCTTTAAACAGATGTGGTCAAACATAAAAGTGGTGTGTAATATTACTCCCGCATTAAACAAGTATGTGAGAGGGATTTGGGTACAAGATCGATGGGTAAAGTATGCATTTTGCCTTTTTAAAACTTAAACTAATTAATGACCAAAATTGTTGCATGTTATGACTATTTATTTGCACATTTTATTTTTCACTAGTTAACTATTTACTTCTCCTCAACCAAAGCCTGCTCAAACATCCTCTCACAAAATCCTGTTCTTTCTCACCTCTCAATTTGATTCATTATCATCTAAATTATTTTGGTTCATATGATGAACCGTGATAGAAAAAGTTTGAAGAAATTAAAACACTACCAAAAGGTACGGTGACATCATTGAAATCCCTTCATCTTAATTTCTTGCATTCCTAGTATGCTTGTTATTCGTATTTACTAAATTAGTATACGTAAATTATTATTTTTTTATATTTTAATTAATATTTGTAAGTTTTGGAAACAGACATTACACTCGATTTAACTAATTAATAATACCTCCGGTCTACAATAAGTTACCAATTTGCGTTTTTATTTTGATCCAAAATAAGTGTCTATTTGTATAATCAAGAAAAAATTTAATTTGTTTTTTCAAAATTACCCTTATATACATATTCCTAAAAGATCTTTTACTCCTCGAATTAAATTATGCTGTAATATTTAATTAAGAATAATTTAACCACACTAACTATTTAGTATTTGCTTAATAAGTGTGTACAAGGCAAATTAATTACTAGTACTATCTTTTTTAGGAAAATGTTGTTCCTATTTTACATTTTGGGGAAAAAAGAAACAGTAAAGACATAAAGGAGAAAAAGTTTACTGACAACAAACCTGCATTTCCTCATTTTTCTTGTCCCTGTTCTTTGTTTTTTCCGATCCCCACCCACACGTAGACCGCTGTATATTCATTCAATCAATCCCCTCTCTCTCTCTCTCTCTCTCTCTCTCTCTCCTCCTAGCGCTCCTTGCTTTTCACAGCACACAGCAAAAATCAAAATCAATTTGCTTTCTTTTCAAAGAGTCCCTCTTTTCTCTATTCCTCTGTCAAACAAACCAAACGGATTATATACAGATAATATATAGAGATACACCAGTTTCTCGTTTGTACTTATCGGTTTGTACATTGATTGTTTTTTATTGATCAATGGGGATCGGTGACTTTACTTGTAAATTAGGGTTTCGATTTGTTATGATTATTTGAAGATTATTAGCTGGCGTTTGTATTTAATCGAAGGATGTAGCTGAATTGGTGTGTTGCTTGGTTCTAGGAAGTGCGTTTCTGATTTAAATTGGATTGTTTTAACCATAGATTTTGATCTTTAAAGGCGATTACTTTTTTCTGGAGATTAATTATCTGTTTGGAATTATGGGGAATTTCTTTGTTTTCTATATTTACTGAGGTAAAAAAAAAGTTGATTATCGCTGTAAAAGTCTTGTTCTTGGTAATTTCAGATTGAAATTTGTATTTTTAACTATAGATTCTGGTCCTTAAAGGTGCTTACTTTTCTGGGGATTAATTACCTTTTTGGATTTTGGGTCTTTTTTGGGACTTTCTAAATTCATTGAGGTTCAATCTGAGTAAAACAGCGGGTAATCGCTGTAAAAGTTTTGTTCTTGGTAATTGGTGAAGAGGTTGATTGGATCACCATGGATCATGTTGTGGGTGGGAAGTTTAAGCTGGGAAGGAAGATTGGAAGTGGGTCTTTTGGTGAACTTTATTTAGGTATGTTCCATTGATTTTGCTTGTTGATTCGGTTTTGATTATATATGATTTATGATTAGCCTCATTTTCTTTGTTTTGACCTTTTTGTGTTATAAGTAGTTTTGACCTGCTCTTATGTCTTTATCTTATTGTTTCTGCTCCTTGCTGCTTTGTTGATTCAGGTGTGAATATACAGAATGGAGAGGAAGTTGCTATTAAGCTGGTATGTGCCCGTCCCCAACCAACAATCGTCTATCTTTTCTGTTATTTTCTTTTGTTTTCTGTATACAGGGAGTTCATGTGGTTGCATTCGATTGTCTCGTGTAATGTCTAATACGTTTAGTTGTTGTTGTTACATCAATACATTTAGTAAGCGTTAATCTAGCATCCGTTATGTAAATTCTGTATCTAGATAGGCTGCTAGATAATAATACCATTTGGAAGAGACTTCAAATTTTTCAGCTGATAATACCATTTTATAAATTCTGAAACTGTTATATCCAATAGAAGCATTTGTATGTTGTGGCAACTCAGCAAGTCCACCAATCCAAATATTATAAGTAGCATCTGATCTAGTTTGTTGTATAACTATGTTTTCTGGAAGAGGTGGTTGTAGTCTAAGTAGAAATGTACTAGCTAGCTCAGAGAAAGCTTTTTTATGTGTTAAAAACTTCTTAACCAAAAAAGAAAACTTTGTTAAGTTGAATTACAAAAGGAGACATGTTTATCTCATTCCGCGAGCTTCTACATTCTTTTGTATCATGCTGCTTTTGGTATGCAAGACTGATTTTCTGGATTTATTTTGCTAGGTTAAATCACAGGAATTTGTTTTAATGACCTGTACGTTTTGACTCAAACTTTTCACATATTGGTCTGTTCTAAGTTTTTTCTTTTTGTTGCTTCAACTTTCAGGAATCAGTCAAGACAAGGCACCCTCAACTACACTATGAGTCGAAAATTTATATGCTTCTCCAAGGAGGAAGTAAGTCTCACTTCATCAATCTAATGTTGCATATTATCTCTTTAAACATATGCTGCAAATGTGATTTTTATTCCTGG
>MU712083.1:218845-283225 GCA_026770625.1 Nicotiana glauca | reverse complement strand
CCCACCCCACCCCAAACCACCACCACCAAAAAAAAAAGAAAATCCATTTTCTTTCAATTGGATAGGAGAGTTTTGTGCTGTTCTGTAGATGCTTATTCCATTGGTTAATGCAATGACTTGATAATTCTGAATCCTAGATATATTTCTGTGTATTTTATGTGATAGAAAATTTGCAGCATTGAGCTGACTAGGTAAAAAGCTGATGCATGCTAAACTAGCAATCTTCTACTCTTATTTGTAGCAAGCTGATTCAGAAAGAGGCCGTACCTCGAGAAATGGCAGCTCTTCAAGAAGGGCTGCCATTTCAAGCAGCAGACCGACCTCTTCTGGTGAACCCACAGATAGTCGCTCAAGCAGATTAGTGTCAAGCACTGGCCGTCTATCTACCACACAAAGAATTCAGCAGGGAATCGAACCAAAACCATCATCATTCTCTCGAACTTCAGTCACAAAGGGTACCCATGACAACCCTCTTCGGAGCTTTGAGTTTCTTTCTATCAGAAAGTAAGGGGATGCACTTGTAAAGAGAAAATTTCCTGATTGTTTGAACATGCAATCCTATTTAAGGATGTCTCAAGTGCTGTAAATTGGAAATGTTTTGCCTTCTATGTGACAATTGAAGCTGATCCAACTTCTCATATTCCTTGTTTTTGTTGTTAATAGAGTTCTGGGCGACCATAGCTCATTTAGACTCATCCAAAGAAATGTTGAGTCAAGTGCAAAAGTTCTATATATATGCATGCGACGGGCAGCTTGATGAATATTGTTGTACGAATTGATGTAGCTTTTACTTTATTCCTTATTGGAATGTCTAGTGAGAGAATTCTTTTCTGGGGGTTTGAATGCATCTTTTTAGGTCAGCCTTGGAATATTTTGATGGTCGGAATCCGCAAGTGGTTGTGATGATTAATATTATTGGGAAAGATTTTGCAATTGCCCTGGATTATGATATATATATATATATATATATATATATGTATATATATATATATATATGCATTTTCACATTTGTTCTTGAACCTTGGTTTGGAAATCAGGAATAACATGCACATCCATTGATGACTGCCAGTCTCCCTCCTTAATTTATTTCAGGTACATGCCAATGGAAGGCCAAATTCTTTGCTCTCTCTCTCTTGTGTTTTCCCTCAGCTACATAAAGGAAAAGAATAGCAAGTATCTTGCGTTTCTCTAATAAAAGATTCGATGAGCTAATCAAATAATAGTACTATGTTCAAGAGAAAGTAACAGTATCTACTCGGGCATTACAGTAAAAGCCTTTATTATGGACGCTTTATTCCGTCTCTGCTTATGTAAGGCGTTGAGTTTTCTCCTCATCCATTTCCCTCTTGCTTCCTTTACATTGTGATAGGAAATGAGTCGATGTAGAGTTTGCAGGTCTTGATCTCTCTGTTTGGTTAAACCTTCGGAATTCAGCCATCCACTCCAAAAGTCAAATGTACTTTAATTTCAAGACCAATTATCTTTAGTTTCAGTCCGAAGTTAAGAAATCGTGGAAATATTCCAAACAGTACTAATGGAAGTACAAATAAACAGTAAAGATCCAAAAAGTTTTGCACATTAACTTAAAAGGACTCTGAATTGAAAAAAACGTTGAATTTCTCAAGGACTCAACTTGTCCAACTAGATTAGCTAATGCAATGACATAATAGGCAATGTTAATCATTTCTCGTGATGCATGACACAAACTTCTACTATATAACATACCTAGTATATTCCCATACTGTGGGGTATAGGAAAAGTAACGAGTACGCATACTTTACCAGGACGCTGTTTTCAATCTGGAATCCTTCAGTGGCAGATGGATTCATACATTTCGTTAATATTAAAAAAACACCACAAACTTCTATATAACACCTAGTATATTCCCATAGAGTGGGGTATAGGGAAAGCAATGAGTACGCATACTTTACCAGGACGCTGTTTTCAATCTGGAATCCTTCAGTGGCAGATGGAATCATACATTTCGTTAATATTAAAAAAACACCTAACCTCCGAGCAAGATGTTATTGTATGAAAAGATTGAGCAACATCTCATTACCTAAAATGATTTATCACGCGGAGTGAGATCAATTGTATGAAACGAAAACAAATTGAGCAACAAAATCAAGTGTCTGCGAAGGTAATCCTTGAAACTTTGGAAGAAAATGTTCACCATCATAATTCAAATTAAATCTATTGGGAAATTGATTTCTAGGCGTCTTCAATGACAACAAAGATAAAACCAAAAGACTTGCCAGTAATGAACCAAAATCTAAAAGCAAAACACAAACAACTTCCAAAACTCCTATCATACAAATCTCACTAATCAAAGACTTAAGCAGCCTCCTTCTTAAGCTTAGCAAGCTCCTGCCTTACAACTCCAGCCTTCTGCAATGTCAAAACAAATGTATCAGCTTTGATATCAAAGACAGATGGGACCTCATAAATATCATGCAAACAAAAAGGGCAGCTAAATTCTAACTAGCCGCATGATCAACAGTTTTTTTCAGGTATCACCATTTAACACGGTCAAGTACAGTTGAGAAAGAAATATTGGTCCATAATACAAATTTTAGAGCAAGAATGGTATTATCATTTTGCTTTTTCAGTTTAATGATGACACCTTTTTCTGACTTTTTCGGGAAAACAATATCACTCTGATCCTCCTTACCCAAAAGTGGTGTTTAGGGATTGGTAGAATGAAAGAGTCGAGCAAAATGAAGGCAAGTGAAAGACATAATCGCACCTTTATCTTTGCCAGCATAAGCTTGAACCTGTCAAAATCATTAAGTGAGGCCCTCCTCTTCTGAACTATCAACTTTCTTCCCCAGGAACTGCTCTCCCATTTGCTCTTCACGTCTGGGAGAATGAAAATCAAATGAGTGGTCAATCTTCGTAAAACTAGCTGCTAACGTCAATTGCTAATCTACATCTTCTAAAACACAAAGAAAATCTCTTGAGCACTGTACTTACCAGCAGCCTCCATAGCAGCAACGAGGGTCTTCTTCTTTGGGATCCTTTTGATGTCAATTTTGATATCTGTGAGTGAAAGCCTCTTAAAATTAATCTGGCTCCTCACCATGTCAGGAGCATCAACAAGCGCCTACCAATTGAGAAAAGATAGATTTATTACCACAAATCAGTTTAAAATATCTTCATTTTCAACAGCTATTTTAATCAATTATGTAACTAGCTACTGTCAAGCTTAAACTATCCATCAATCAATTTCAACTTTTGTTCATTGTATTAAAAGGAGA
Organism: Nicotiana glauca; assembly: GCA_026770625.1. Taxonomy (NCBI): domain Eukaryota; kingdom Viridiplantae; phylum Streptophyta; class Magnoliopsida; order Solanales; family Solanaceae; genus Nicotiana; species Nicotiana glauca. The sequence goes on along the minus strand of MU712083.1, from coordinate 279,968 downwards.
TATAAAGGGAACGAAACATAAGTAAAAACCTATATCAATTAGCTACAATGCAAAGAAACACAAGAAATAGAAAGAAAACACAAAGATCCTAGAAGAAGATAATGTGTCCCTTGACGCAATAATATAGTCCTTTGCACAGTTTCCTTGGGGAATACTTTCAACCGAAAAAATAGTTCAGTTGAGGAAAATCAAATTATCTTTCTCATTGTAACTTCTGTTAACTAAAGGGAATAGCTGACATTACAGTCAAGATCATTCATGGAGATTTCCACAAGGCAGAAGAACAAGCAACTCCCCACAACTTTACAAAGAAATTTTTTATTCAAGTATATAAGCCACAAATGAGAACAATTCATGGAACCAATCCAAAGTAGAAAAAAAGAACACCACAACCTATCAACAAAAATACTCGCTCACTCAAAAGCGAATAAAACGGGCAAGCAGATATACAGCTTTCTTAAAACAAGCCCAGTATTTACCAACTGCAAATGACTTATGAAACTGCTAATTTCAAAAACTACCATCTAAACACATAAAACCTACTTCTGTAGAATTATTACATCAAGGCCTCAGATCATGATGCTCAATCAGGTTTTATATGATCAGACAATGTAGGCATATTATGATGTTCCATCATAGGCCTCAAGCATATCTAACTAAGAAAAATAAATCAGCTCAATACATAATAACCTTTTTTAATAATCAAAGTACTACTATTGTATAATATCCTTTTTTGTCCTTGCCAGAAGGCATGTCAAGCGGTTCCAAAGTACTCTATTTCAATTTTTCATGAATGTATTCAGCTAAACACGGAGTTTAATATGTATATTTGATTACTGAGAAACTATTAGAGTATAACAATTGCTCAGTGAAGCAAAATTACCCTATTTTGGTCAATGACATCGACGATAACAACGAGCTTCCCATAGTCCTCCCCGTAGTTGACAAGGGCGACTCTCCCGATCTCCACGAACCTCTTGAACGGCTACAGAAAACAAAATCCATTACATTTTACAAATCTCAACATAAAATCTCAGAGTACGGAAATGCCTAACTGTGTGAAGAGAGAATACGTACCATTTTCGACGATTTGAGGAAGCAGCTGACCAGAGGTGAAGAGTGAGGCTAATGGCCTGTGATGTCGAGTGAATATTAGGGTTTTCGAGGAGGTGATATAGTGCAAGGTTCTTCAGTGTCTGGATCTGGACTCACTGCTTTGCATTTATATGGGCTTAGGCCCATTATATTATGGTTTAGGATTTGTACATCAATCGAAAGATATAAGCCCGTTTATTAAAAAATGGGTTGGATAAGCCCACTCACCAATATAATACTCCATCAGGGAAAGCTAAACAATAGAGCCGCTAAAAAGTAATAGTTGCAAAATATATATTTTTAATAAATTAATGTATAATCTGCAAGAAATATACATATTTTTATATATAATCGTTTTATATTTTTTGTATATTGGCCAGTGGATATAATTATTTTTGGCCGACTGTCCAAATATATAACTTGCCCTTCCATCAATTTATGAGGCAGTGCGCAAATGGCCGCTTGGAGAACCGTTGTTTAAAGATTAGCCGAAATTTAGAATTTTTATAAAGATTAACTGCCTCAGAATCAAATTCAGACTCGCGAAACTGAAGTGAAAAGTGGCGGGTCTGAAGTTTCAAGCTTCATACTTTTGTTTAATTTATTATTGTAGCAGGTAACCTAACTTAGGCCTCATTTGTTTGCACTTGTCTGAATCTTAATCATTCAGATCTCAGACATTAAGTGCGTTTGTTTTTAAAGTCTGAATCTTAATTATTCAGATCTTAATCATTAAGTGTGTTTGTTTTTTTACTTCACAACCACTTAACGAGTCTGAATAAGTCTGTATGATTAAGATCTATAATAGAGACTTAATTTCATTAAAATACTATCACATATTCATTATTAACTGCCGTCACCGCCTACCATTATCAACTACCACTATGCCACCACCACCACGATACTCAACCACCCCCACCACCACGATACTCAACCACCCCCTACCACCACATCTACCACCACCACGCCACCATCATCCTCAATCATAGTCGCCCCCATTATCGACCATCACCACCCACTATTCCCACCACTCCGACCACCACATATCATTCTCACCCACAATCAACATTCATCGACCTCAACTACCACAACTGACCACTCCATCACCCATCAACAATCACAGCCGACATTGCGCATTATTATAACCTACCACAACCCACCCACCATCTTTCTCAGTCACAACTACTACCACCACCCACCATTATTAACTATCACCACCCACCACCACCATCCTCAATCATAATCGCCATCACTATCAATTACTATTAGCGACTAGCATGAACCACCATCGGCAATCAAACCACTAACCACCGTTTCTAGTCGGCGCTCACCCGTTAGCCATCACCACCAACAACTATCATATTTTAAAAAACTATATATTTTATTGATAGAATATTATATTATTTAGTATTTCATTTGAATTTTATGTTTATTAATTTTCAAATAAAGATAAAATTTATACAATCAGATGTTAAAAATCAAACAGTCTTAATTATTTCTATTCAGATCTTAATGCACATCTTAGTATATTCAGATGTGTATTGAGATTCAGATGTCTTAATCTTAATACACATCTTGATATTCAGATTTGTATTCAGATTCAGACGTTTTAATCTTAAAAAAAACAAATGAGACCTTATTCTTTAAGTTATTAATTTCGACCCACTTATTATGTACGGTTGCTTTTAGTAATCATCTTTTAGTTAGGTAATTTGAGAGTGCGAAATTCCATTTATACTGTCATCGAAATACCTTAAATCACCCCTAAACTTGGCTCAGATTATTAGTACCCTCTCCGAACTATGCTCGATCTTAATTACCCCCCTCAACTTGTCCTTTTGAGAGTCATAACCCCCCTAGATGCTGATGTAACAAAAAGTATGGGTGCACTCACCCACCACGTGGATTTTTCTGTCTATTGTGAGCACGTGATTTTTGCCTCGCTTGAATTACTCCTATCATAAAATTAAGATTTTTCTTTTAATTATTTAATTTTAGGGAATTAATTGCATGATTTTCTGTTTGTTTGCATTTTTGTGTGCATTTTTAATTGATAAAATTTATAAAAATACAAAAAATACAAAAAAAAGTGCATTTGCATTTAGGACCCATTTTAATATTTTTGGTTCTATTAGTTAATCAACATTACAAAAAAATGGAAGAAAATAACAAAAATAGTCCTTTTTGCATTTTATTTTTAATTTTTTGAATTTCCCTTAGTTTTCTTTTAAAATAGGATTTAGTTAATTTTTAAAAAATTAATCAGTTTAATTTTAGAGTTAAATCAGGTCTTTGTTATTTTTAATTTTGTATTTAACAAAATCAAAAAAATATAATAATATACAAGAAAAAGAAGAGGAAATGAAAAAAAAATTATTAAAATAGAGGTCTTATTAAAAACCAAAGTTTTGGGCCAAATTTGACTCCCGCCCAAGCCAAAACCCTCCCAAACCCGTCCAACCCAGTCCAAACCCAAGAGCCAACCCGGTCCAGCCCCACTAAGCCTAAACCGACGTCGTTTGGGCAACTTTTAATCAGGACCGTCGAGGTTTTCTGATCGGACGGTCCTTAAGTCCCCATCCATAAATATAAATATGTCCAAACATTATCCCCCCCCCCCAGAACCCCCTACTTCACCATCTATCAGAACTCTCTAATCTCCGGTGTAACACCACTGTCCACCGCCGTCCCTCCGCCGTCTGCCGCCGGCCGAAAATTGCCTCCGCCGCCGGCGAGTCTCCAAATTACACAAAAAATATACCACTGCTTCCTCTCATCCTCCTCATTACAGATCCAAACCCCGGTTCCTTCAAATCTCACCCAAATGCTTCGAATAAGCAAAACCCTAAACGCCATCTCCGCCGTGCACGGCGGCGCCACCCCAAAACCTCACCAAAATTACACCCCATAGCCTTCTCAACCTTCTCTTTCCAAATCCTAAACCAAAATCCTTCAAATCCAGTTGGAATCCCTCGAATTTCAGATCTAGGGTTTAGGTTAAGACTGGATCGAGTTCCAAAGGATAACCAGTGTTCGAATTGAGTTCCAAAATAATGTTATGTGTTTGTTCTTGGCAAGAACAAGCATATAACATTATTTGGGGACTAGATTCGAAGTCAGTCGATTAGAGGGATAAAATCAGTAAGTTTTTCTCACTTTTCGTTTGCTTTCTTTTTTTGTTTGTTCTTCTTTTATTCATCTCTTGTTTCTCCTTCTTTGCCAAATTTTAGTTTAAGTTTTTAATTACTATTTTTCTATGATTTGTACTGGTTTCACATTGATTATGTTTCTTTTATTCCTTATGTGAGTCTTAATTTTTGTTTTGATTGATAGTAGCAGGATTAATTTTGTTCTTAGATTCTTGTTTAATTCAGTAGCCCTTAACAGTGTTAGTTAGAATTAATTTCCATGTTTTGATTAGTTAGATTGATTTATTAGCTCAATTTTAGGGTTTTTTTTTTAATAATTGAAATCATTTGGATATAGATGAATACTCCAGGGCCTTTGGTTTTAACCATAGTCAATTTTTGACCAAGTTAAAAGGGTTAGGGTTAGTATGGTCTAGGTTAGTAATTCATGTAGTAACTGAATTGGAACCCCCTACAACCTTTTAGATGGGGTTCTAATTTGAATTTTAGGATTTAAATAGTTTAACTTGGCCAGCAAGTCATAAATTGAAGGACTAACTAAGCAAGAACTGAAAATAAAAGAGGGACCTAGAGTGTAAAAGAAAAATCTAAAAATTACCCTAGCTTGGCCTATAAAAAGGGTAGTCCCTTGCCTTACAATACAAGTTTACAGATCTGAAAAATTTTAAAAAAAGTTTAGAGAGCTAGAAGTCTGAAATATTCAAAAATTCAAAAGTTCTTAGATCCAAAAAATCTGCCAATTCAAAAATACAAAAGTTAGAAGCCTAGAGGGAATCTGAAAATTGAAATTCAAATCTCAAAACCAAAAACAAACTTGAAAGCTGAAAGTTCGAGAGTTCTAAAGCTTGAAAATACTAGAATTCAAAAAAAAAAGTTCTGCAAAATTGGAGAGAGTTTGAGTATCTAGAGTTTAGGTTTTAGATTCCTATTGCCGGGTTGCTCTTCAACTGATTTTAGCACTGAAATTTGAATCTCTTGTTACTGCTTTTCCAAAACAATTCCTGCCTCATTCCTTTGCTGTTGGTTCAAGTCTTGTTGCTGCTGATTACCATTTGCTGATCTTTTAATCCAAAACTTACTTTTTGTGTGGCATTATCCAGGTATTCCTTTGAGCTATGTCTGAGGATTATTTTCTGCACATGTAAAGGATTCAAAAATCTTGCAAATGAAGAATATATTGAAGTCGAATTGATGTTGAATGTGCTGCTGTTATTTGAGTATGATCCTAGTCTAAATCTAGAGCCATGAATGCCAATAGATACCTGTTATTGTTTTAGTATAGTTTTAGTTTTGTCTTGTATTTAAATGAACAATGGACTGTGATCATTTATATGCCTGTTTGAATCTGGTCTGAGTTAGCTGAATTCGAATGCATGTAAGCCTATTAGTTCAATTTGCTGGATTTACAAATGTTTAAATTCAACATATGTTAGATCTAATAAATATCACTAGTTAGTATGTTAGTTTGAGTTGTTTGACCATGACACTGCCTATTCATGAGCATCAAAAATGAATTTCTACAGTCATATGGCTAGGACGTCTTTACAAGGATGCAAGGGCTGCAACTATTTTATTTTCATGCATGATTTGATTTGTGTTTAATAATGCTGAAACTAGTATTTAAATTCTAGATAATCATGTTTTTGAAATTCAATAACATTAATAGAACTGAATCTTTTGAATGTGTGGCTAAGTGTTGAAGTGTGGCTAGCACATTAAGAAGTGGAATTTGGCCTCATCTCTACATCCCAATAACTAGTTACCCTTTTAAAGAAGGCCCAAAATATTTTTAAAAGGTAAAAACAGGCCTCCAGCTAATCCATCACGTTCAGACCAGGTGCCTAAAGCATAATTAACACAACAAACTTCAACCTGGGGCACTGGGCCTCTCCTTCAGGCCCAACTCCATCAAAAGTTTGTTCTAGTGCCCAATAGTTAGAATATAAACCCATAGCCCATTTCACAAAAACTGATATATTTTTCCAATTTTGGGCTAGTTTTCGAAGCCCAAGGTACTGAAGATCTGAATCCATACTCAAGGTCACACGGGCCTGGGCCTTCCAAGTTAAGTAGCAAATTTAAATTAAGCGGTCATCGATCATGGAGATCCGTTTGTTTGAGTTTGGACTTGATCTTGAGGCCCGAGTTTGCTTGAATGCTCTTAATGATAATTAATTAGCAATAATAATTAATTAGTCCTTTTAGAGACAATCCTTAATAGAGAAGAATAGTTCCTTTTAGGATGGCCTTTAAAATAAATTGAGGTGCGCCACGCCAAATAAAAATTATAAATCACGTGGCCCTCTTTAAATGCTTACATTAAAATACTTAGAAATCGGGACGTGCTATTTAGCGAATTTTCATGGCCTCCCGCAAAGTTAATAACACGTTAGTTGCTTTAGGCGCGTTATTTAATAATTCTACCTTCCTAAATTCGGATGTGCATTTCATGTGACCCAAATCCAAATCCTAAACTTTGGATAAAATGTGTTTCGGGTCCGGGTACATTTCATGTGACGTGATCCAAAAACGCGTTTTATACGACGTTCAATCTTCCTTAAAAATTAATTAAAAGCAGTAAATAATTTTAAAATTGCACTATAGGATGAACATGTATGAAAATCAGATAATAGGCCAATTATAATAGTTTAAGCGACCGTGCTAGAACCACGGGATCCGGGGGTGCCTAACACCTTCCCCCGGGTTAACAAAATTCCTTAGTTAGAATTTCTGGTTCGCAGACTTCATTTGGAAAGTCGAAATTTCCTCAATTTGCGATTCAAGATAAATCGGTGACTTGGGACACCAGAAGCCAAACATATCCCAAGTGGCGACTCTGGAACAAATAAATAATCTCATTTCGAATAATATCATTTAAATTGGAAAAACTCCCTTATACACTATCTTTCGGGGTAGGTGTATAAAAAAGGAGGTGTGACAGCTCTGGCGACTCTGCTGGGGATACGAACCCAGAACTTCGGTTTAGGGTTCAAGAATTCGAGCTTAGAATAACTGTTATATTTGGCTTTATATGATTTTCCTACATGTTTCATGCTAAATGTGCTAAATGCTTTACCGCTTTGATATTTGGTGAATTGTATATATAAACTGCTACGAAATCCTTCCTCTCTCTAAGTCTTCTACATCATGGAGAAGGGTGCACTTCATGTGACTTCTCTTCTGTTTAGAGTCTTATCCCATTTAGAACGAGGTTCGGATAAGTTGCTAAGCCGACGGAGCTTCTGTATCCCCGGTACACTGCCCCCCTCGGCTCGAGTGTCCGCTCGGGTAAGCTAGGTCTAGAACAATAAACCCAGGTTTTAAACCTAGAATAACAAAGCCTCATGCCGGATCCCTAGTAGGAACGTTTGTTTGCATCATGTGCATTTGACTTAGGGGACTCAACACAGGGGTTGGTCCGTCTAGGACAGGTGACCTGAAATGAAAAGACCATCCTGATGCATCTTACGTGCTACTTGTGCATTTAGTTGCTCGGCTTTGCATGTTGACCTGCTTGTACATAATGGGAGAGAATTGAACCGGAAATAGCAGTGTTAGGACTAAGTGAGGGGAACCACTTGTTTTGAAAAAAACAAAAACCACTGCCCAAATAGTACTGAAACTCTGTCGGATTTTTGAAAAAAAAAACTAAAAAAAAGAGATTCTTATTTTCAAAATAGTTGGTTTTATCAAATCTGCCCGAACTACGCCAGTTTGATTCTCACCGGATATGAGATACGTAGGCAACCCTCATCGGGTCCAAGTTCCTTTTTTTGCAAAAATAGCAACAAAAAAAAACAACAAAAATTTTACTTTTTGTCACAAATAAGCCGGGTGAGGCCATTCTTGTTTTAAAACAAGTCGAATGTCTCCAAAGGGCGCCGGAAGGCTGTTTTTGCAAGAACAGCCACCATGAGTCATTTTTCAATAGTTAGCAGGCACAACCTCAAAATCTTCTTTTTCGGAGTGCTGAAAGGCCATATCCGCAAAACCATGTCTTTGTTTTTCTTGAATAAAATTTTTGAAAAAATAGCCACTTTTTCTTTTGGGTCGAAATACAGCCTTAAATCACTTTAAATAAATGTGCAGGATGAATATGATTGACATTGAACCCTTCTCAGTCCTGAGTGAGATCCTTTTAAAGCGCCACATGTGGTGGAATGACCTAAGAAAAGGTAGCAGAGAAATGGTGGTAAAAATTCTGGGCGGCCTCGTCGGATTATTGAACATCAAGCCAAGGCCGGATATCATTGAAGCATTGATACCTTTTTGGGACCCGACTCGCAACGTGTTCCGTTTCTCAGACTTCGAGCTTACACCTACATTAAAGGAGGTTGCGGGTTATGCAGGCCTTAGTGGAAACCTCAGGGGTCGATATCCATTGTCACCGAGACCGGTATCCCCCCACAGATTTCTAGACTTATTGAGTATTAGCCGGGATGTTCAGGACGGGAATCTATCAAAAGTATATTGCACGCTCCATTTCTTGTATCATTGATATGGTAACCCCCGAGGTTTTGAAGATCCCAATACTGGTTTAACCCATGCTGGAAATAAGGATAAGTGGGAAGCAAGGCGGGGTTTGGCTTTCATGGTAGCCTTCTTGGGACTTGTGGTCTGTCCCCGAAAAGATGGTCATATAGATATCAGCCTCGTAGGAATGCTAGATGTTGCAATCAAAAAAGCCAATAGCACGGTGGTTCCACTGATCGTGTCTAAAATTTATCGAGCCTTGACTATATGCCGAGAAGGGGGAAAGTTCTTCCAGGGTTGCAATATATTACTACAGCTATGGATGCAAGAGCACCTCTGTCATTGGATTGGGTACATGAACTATGGTTTGATCGAGTTAAGCTGCATTGAAGAATTTAAAACCCGGGTAACAGGTATTGAATTCCTTGAGGGTACCGAGGCTTGGTTATCATGTTTGAGATCTTTGACCGCTGACAAAATTGAGTGGGCTTTTGGATGGCTTCCGGTTACTGAGGCAGTATACACATAAGCTGAAGTACCTTATATTCTCTTGATGGGCATCCGGAGCATCCAACCCTATGCTCCCTACATGGTCTTGCGCCAATTGGGAAGATTTCAAACCATCCACGATGATGAAGATCTGAGTAAACAAGTCATCGAACTAGGCCCAAAAGCTGTATTTACAGAAGGAAAAATCCGCCAAATATGGAATGAGTGTAGGTTTCTTGAACCTAAGACCATAGTGCGGGATCGGGCTAGAGGCGAAGTGGACCCTAAATATTTGATTTGGTTTGGCAAAAGATTCCAAATGCCTAAGAGACCCGCGAAGAGGCCACACGTCCAACAATTTATGGATGGGGCCCAGGTGCAATGGGATTGGTTAGCCAAAGAGAATGAATACATGGCCAGAATATAAGAGTTGGAAAAGCAGGTTCAGGATCTTCAGTTTGAAAACAGCATGCAAGCCGCAATTGATGAATGTGACAAGAAGAAACTGACCCAAGAAAATGAGGCTCTTAAGGCTCAGATCTGACAAATGAAAATAGCTACTAACAACTAAGAAAGAAGCCGGGCCGATGAAAGGTTGATAAGTGGACTGAAAAAAGCAAGTCTTAGAGTGCAAGGAAGATTTGGAGAAATCTGAAGGGAATATAGCAAAAATCCGGGCATAGTGGGCAAAGAAGACAGAGGAGAGGGCCCAATTTGTGCAGAGGATGAAAAGAAATTATGAGGGAACTACTACTAATCTGAGAAGAAAAGTGAATACCCTTAAGGACGAGGCAGGCCAGCGGGCCAAAGACTTCCAGGCTGAGAGGGAACATTGCTATAGGCTAATGGCAAAAATAGAGAAAGAAATACAACAGTTAAAAGACCACCACTTCCATGACTCCCAGGTGCTAGAAGCCCGCAACCAGCAAATAAGTCGACTACTTCAGGAAAAGGGCAGGATTAGAGAAAGAATTAGAGCCATCGCGGATTATATCGTCATGAAATGCCAAGCATGCGAGAGAATGGGTCGTACTACCTTCTTTGCTATGGTGATGATTTTTGTTCATCAAGTTATGAATAATCTGGAGCAACTACAAGGGGTCTCGCACATAGGCCCGCGACGATGCCGAATGATGCCTCGCGGGCCCCAGGATTTGAAGCGTCTTGACCTTATTGTTAGTCATCGAGTCTGTATTTTTGTTATTTTGAGTTTGTTTTGTCCTTATTGTTAGTCAAAGTTTTATTAATGAAAAATTGAAAAATTCCCAAAAAATTATTTCCTTATTTTGCATTTATTTCAAGAACTACGATTGGTCTGATTCATGCGGGGTCATGATACGTAGGCAATCTCCATAAGATTTAACCGTAACCCTAAGAAAAAAGAAAAAAAGGGAGGGAAGAAAATAAAAGGAAAAACAAGAGTGGAAAAGAAACATAAAAAGAGAAAAATAAGAAAACCATGGCAAAAGCAAAGGCGAAAATGAAAGAAAAGAAAAATGGAGAGGAAAGAAAAATGAGAAAATGAGAGAAAAACTAGAAAAGCAAAGAAAAGGCAAGGAAAAAGAAATCAAAATAAAAGAAATTGGAAAGGAAAAGCTGGGATGACACATGCAACCGTTGCAAACATGTAGATACCCATTTAACTGTATAGGTACATCACACCCCAATGTGCGGTTACCTATCTGTTACTTGTCTCAAACTAACCCTTTGTTGCTGTCAATCTCCAGCTTAGGATTTTAGAAACGGTGGTTGGTTTGTGGTAAACTGGCATCACATCAGTATTTTACCAGATCAAAAGGGAGCACAGAAATGTTGTCAGAAATGACCTTGCCCGCCGTTCCCATTCCTGAGGATAGCCCCATCTCGGGCATCCCGACCTTCGAGTCTGCTGCAGCTGAAGAAAACTGGATATTACGTCTCCGAGTTATGGAGATGTGGGATGCATGGACTAACAGAAGGGAGCCTCCAAGTGCTATCCCCAGCTTTCCTGAGTTGTTCCCTAGATCCGGGAGTACTTCCAACATCCCCATCAGTCATCCGAATACCCCATTGGGACAACCTACCATGTCTGCTCACTTTGTAGGAACACCTTCTGAGGTATGCCCCCAGGTGTTCACATCAGGAGTAGCTCCCAATATTTTTACCGCTCCACCATGCTTTGCCACAACACAACCTTCACTGCCAAGGCCGGCTTTTGATCCATCGGCCTTTACTTTCCAAAACCCTATTTTTCAAGTGGATCCTCCTCAATACCCCACATATACTTATCCGCAACCACCCCCTTTTGAGTTCACACCGGACAAGATAAAACTCCTAAAGCTCCCGAATAAGATAAGATGGCAAAAAGGATAAGGAGCTTAGAGCAGAGCTTAAAAACATACAAGGTTTAAGCGGGCAGAAGAGTGTCTCCTATACTGACCTGTGCATGTTCCCTCACGTGCACCTGCCCATGGGATTCAAAACGCCGAAGTTTGAGAAATATGATGGGCATGGCGATCCTATTGCTCACCTTAAAAAGTATTGCAATAAATTGTTTGGGGCTGGCGGAAAAGAGGAATTGTAATGGCTTACTTTGGAGAAAGCTTGGTAGGTATTGCCTCAGAATGGTATATGGATCAGGACATATCTCGATGGCACATTTGGGACAACCTTTCCAGAGATTTTGTTCGACAGTTTCAGTACATGTTCAGAAAGTTTTCAGGAATATGCGATTAAGTGGCACGAGCAAGCATTGAGGGTAAAACCTCCAATGGATGAAGTGGAAATGGTCACTGTATTTCTTCAAGCCCAGGAAGATGATTACTTCCAGAACATGATGTCAGCTATGGTCAAACCTTTTGCAGAGGCTATTAAGATCGGCGAGATGGTGGAGAATGGTCTGAAAACAGGCAGAATCTTGAGCCAGTCAGCCATTAGAGCACCTCACAAGCCATTCAAGGCGGGTCTGGAGGAATGGCCAAGGGTAAGAAGAAAGAAGAAATGTCTATGGCAGCATCGGGGGCAAGAAGACATCGCGCTCCTAGACCCATATTCTCCAAAAGAACCCCTCAACATTACTACCCTCACCACGACATGGCTTATGCTCCTCAACTGTATGCAGTCATGAATGCTCAACCCTTTTCCCGGCCGCAGCCGCATGCCAGTAGTAATCAAGCTCCATTCCTAAGAAATCAACCTCCCCACCAAAACCACTATAATCCTCGTCCTCCGCAAAATAACTTTCCTCCCCGTGAGCTACTCAGGAGACAAAATTTTACCCCAATTGGTGAATCTTACTCTGATCTATCCCTAAAACTTATCCAAATGGGTCTAATCCAGCCGGTCCCTCAAACAAGGCATAACCTAGTATCGCCTGACTTTAGAGCCGGTGTCAGGTGTGCCTATCATTCAGGGGCAGAAGTCCATGATACAAATGACTGTTGAACCCTGAAACGAGTGGTGGAAAACTTAATAGATCAAGGAAAAATAGTGCTGAGGGAAGAGGATGTCCCAAATGTGACCAATAATCCACTGCAGCCCACAATAATAGCCTGTGATTGGAATGATCTGTGAGGATAAAGAGTTTGATCCGGCATTAAAGGCCATAATTGCCATTGCCGATGCAGAAAGAAAGCCAAAGGTTGTCCCGAAGCAAGATAAAGGGGAAAAGAAGAACAAAGTCACCAAGATAGAACCAGAAAAGAAAGCTGAAACTAGAACAGAGGAGATACCTCCCAAAAATAGAATTCTCTATGTCCCACGAGGCCGCCAAGAAAAGCAGTTGGTTGTGAGCCCTCCAAAGAAATTTGAATTGAAAAAGGGAACACAAGTGTACGTACCCAAGGGAGCCTATGTGATGCGGGGGACAATCAAACCATCAGGGCTGAATGAGCCCGTGGTTATTGGACGCGTACCATAGAAGCCTATGACGAACCCCGCTGTAGTGCCATGGAATTATCATCAGATGGTGGATACGTATAAGGTTAAAGAGATCTTGGGAGAACTTCCAGAAAATCCCCCTATTGATAAGTATTCCAACATAGAAGAAGTAAACAATGCCACTCGAAAGCGTTTTCCGTCTAAGAAACCTGTCAGTGCTGAGGAAGCTGAAGCTTTCTTTCAGAAGATGAAGATGGCCGACTATGAGGTGGTCGATCAATTGCGAAAATGTCCCGAATATATGTCCTTATTATCATTGCTGATGAAATCCCCCGAGCATCAAAAGGTTTTAATGAAAACTCTAAATGAGGCATATGTGCCAGTTGAAACCTCGGTGGAACAACTAGAAAGAATGGCGGAAATGTTCTTTGCTATAAATCAGATTTCATTCAGAAAAAATGACTTGCCTCCAGAAGGAGCTGCTTACAAAAAAGCCTTGCACTTAACTGTCAAATCTAAGGGATATTATGTAAAGCGAGTCATGGTAGATGGAGGTTCGGGGGTAGACATTTGCCCACTCTCCACACTGCAGCGTATGGAAATCGGGTCCTGAAGGATTCGTCCCAACAATGTATGTGTGAGAGCCTTTGACGGCATCAAAAGAGATACCATTGGAGAAATTTACCTAATCTTGACTATTGGATTGGTGGATTTCGAGGTGACTTTTCAAGTGCTAGACATGGACACGTCTTATAATTTTCTTCTAGGAAGGCCTTGGATCCATGCTGCAGGAGCTGTACCTTCTACCCTCCACCAAATGGTGAAATTTGAATATGAGGATCAGGAAATTGTGGTTCATGGAGAAGATGAACAATCAATTTATTGGGACCCATCTGTCTCATGCCTAGAAGCGAGAAAAGGTAGTGAGCACATAGTCTACCAAGCATTCGAAGTTATGGTGGCGGGTTAACATGAAGAAGGAAATCCTTGCCCCCAACCCTTCTTATCTAATGCCTTGATTATGGTGGCCAAGGAAATGATCAGACATGGTTTCAAGCCAGGAAAGGGACTTAGAAAATCTCTGCAAGGAATATCTGAGTTGGTGACTCTGCCTACAACCGAAAAGTTCTTCGGGATAGGTTTCCTACCTAGCCCAGATGATATAAAATGGGCAGATGAGAGAAAAAAGAAGGGATGGTTCTTGCCACAACCACTGCCACATTTGTATGAAACCTTTATCAAGTCGAAGTACAATGAAGAGGAAGATGAAGAGGTTTTCACGGCTGAAGAAATTGAGGAAATATGTGGGGTAATGAGAAAAGTACTCTACGAAACTCACATGGTTCAGCCGGGAGAGGGCACTAGCACCAATGAGGTGTTATACATGGGACCAAGCGCCAAGCTTCAAAATTGGAAGGCTACGCCATTTTCGATCAGGCGGGAGTTCTTGTAGACCTGCCCTGCTACTTTTTCTGCATCCTGAGTTATTCCAGGGTATAACTCGGATGTTTCTTTTAGTTACTTGTCTTTAAATTTCCCAATGTAAACCCTGCTATCTTCCCAATTCCAAGAAATGAAATCAATATTTCATCGTCCATTCTCTTTATTCTTTCTGATTTTCTTTATTTTCCTCTTTTATTTCTTCTTTTCAGTTCTAATAATGCGGCTTTAAATAACATGACATGCTTGAGGACTTCATGCCCAGATTCAAAACACTGTCTAATTGTGAAATAATGAACCAAGAACCAGAATATGATAAAGAAGATACTTTTAGGGAAATAAATCGAGAATTGGAACAACTTGAGAATAAACCTAAGCCAAACTTGAATGATACTGAGCCGGTTAACTTGGGAACTTCTGAAGAAATCCGGGAAACCAAAATAAGCATTCACACGGATGAGAAAACTCGGGATGCAATAATCCAACTTCTGTTTGAGTTTAAAGATGTGTTTGCTTGGTCGTATGACGATATGCCAGGGCTGAGTGTTGATCTAGTGGTTCATAAGTTGCCAACTTACCCAAATTTCCCTCTGGTCTAGCAAAAGCAGAGAAAATTTAAAATTGACATCAGTGATAAGATCAAAGAAGAAATCACGAAACAGCTGAAAGCAGGGGTAATCCGAGTAGTCCGGTACACTACATGGTTGGCTAATATAGTCCTAGTTCCAAAGAAAGATGGGAAGACCCGGGTGTGCGTGGATTACAGAGATTTGAACAAGGCAAGTCCCAAAGATAACTTCCTTTTGCCCAACATCCACATCCTTGCTGATAATTATGCCAAGCATGAGATACAGTCCTTCGTGGATTGTTACGCAGGATATCACCAGGTGTTGATGGATGAAGAAGACGCAGAGAAAATGACCTTTACCACACACTGGAGTACATATTGCTATAGAGTCATTCCATTTGGTCTGAAGAATGCTGGAGCAACCTATACGAGGGCCATGACCGCCATCTTCCATGATATGATGCATCAGGAGATAGAGGTGTATGTGGACGACGTAATCATCAAGTCCCGAACTCAGGATGATCACGTTTGAGATTTGAGAAAATTCTTCGAGCGGTTGCGCAAGTATGATCTGAAGTTGAACCCGACTAAATGTGCATTTGGAGTACTCTCGGGCTAACTTTTGGGCTTCATAGTCAGCAGGAGAGGTATCGAGTTAGACCCAACAACGATAAAGTCTATCCGGGATTTGCCTCCTCCGAAAACTAAGAAGGATGTGATGAGCTTGTTCTGCAGATTAAACTATATTAGCTGGTTCATTGCTCAGCTAACATCCACATGTGAGCCCATATTCAAGTTACTTAAGAAAGATGCAGCAATCAAGTAGACGGATGAATGTCAAGAAGCCTTCGACAAGATCAAAGAATATCTGTAAAATCCGCTAGTCTTGATCCCACCGGAGCCAGGGAGACCTCTTTTCTTGTATCTGACGGTCTTGGAAAATTCTTTTAGTTGTGTCCTCGGGCAACACGATGTAACTGGGAAGAAAGAACAGGCAATCTACTACTTGAGCAAGAATTTCACCAATTATGAAGCTAAATATACTTTGTTGGAGAGAACCTGCTGTGCTCTGACTTGGGTCGCTCAAAAGCTGAGACACTATCTCCAAGCCCACACTACCTATCTCATCACCAGGTTGGATCCTTTAAAGTAAATATTCCAAAAACCGATGCCCACAGGGAGATTAGCAAAGTGGCAGATTCTGCTCACTAAATTTGACATAGTCTACTTCACTCGCACGGCGATAAAAGCCCAGGCATTATCGGACCATTTGACTGAAAACCTAGTTGACGAGGAATACCAACCATTGAGCACCTACTTCCCAGATGACACTCATCTCTGAAGACACTCTTGGTTGGAAAATGTTCTTTGATGGAGCGGTAAATGCTAAAGGTATGGGAATTGGGGCAATCTTGATCTCACCCACTAGTCAGCACTATCCGGCCACAGCCAGACTTCGATTTTTCTGCATGAACAACACTGCTGAGTATGAAGCCTGCATCATGGATATGAACATGGCAATCGACCAAGACATCGAAGAGTTATTGATTATGGGGGACTCGGATCTGATTATCCGGCAAGCCCAGGGAGAGTGGGAAACCCGATATGTTAAGCTTATTCCCTATCGGCAACATGTGGAGGATCTCAACAAGAGTTTCAAATCAATAGAGTTTAGGTACATCCCTCGGTGTCATAATGAACTAGTTGATGCGATTGCTACTTTGGCCTCGATACTGCCTTACCCAGGCAATGCCCGTATTGATCCCTTGGAGATCCAAATCAAGGAAATGCATGGTTATTGTAACACAGTTGAGGCAGAACCAATCACCCAGCCATGGTATCATGACATCAAAAGGTTTCTGAAAATGCAAGAATACCCCAACAAGCTACTGGAGATCAAAAGAGAACCATTAGATGGCATGCAAGTGGTTTCTTCTTGAGTGGTGATGTCTTGTACAAAAGGACCCCGGATCTAAACTTGTTAAGATGTGTTGACACCGAGGAAGCTGGAAGAATTATGCATGAAGTGCACGCAGGAGTGTGCGGACCTCATATGAATGGGTATGTTTTGGCAAAAAAAATCCTTCGAGCAGGGTATTACTGGATAACTATGGAAAAGGACTTCTTCAGTTTCGTTCGGAAATGCCATCAATGTCAGGTGCACGGTGATTTGATTTATGCACCTCCGACAGAATTGCATCCTATATCGACACCTTGGCCATTCATTGCTTGGGGTATGGACGCCATTGGGCCAATCAAGCCGAAAGCCTCAAACATATATAGATTCATATTGGTTGCCATTGACTACTTCACGAAGTGGGTTGAAGCTATCAATTTCAAATCGGTCACCATGAAAGCGATGTTAGATTTTGTGCATTCTAATCTTATCTATCATTTTGGCATTCCCGCAACTATCATCACAGAAAATGATACAAACCTGAATAGTTGTTTGATGGAAGAGGTATGCAAACAATTCAAAATAACGCATAGAAACTCTACTCCCTATCGGCCCAAATCCAATGGTGCTGTTGAGGCAGCTAGCAAGATCATCAAGAAGATTTTGAGAAAGATGATTCAGAGCTCCAGGAAATGGCATAAAAAGCTTCCTTTTGCATTACTGGGATATTGCACCACAGTGCATACTTCGGTAGAAGCAACCCCATACCTGTTGGTTTATGGAACTGAGGCTGTTATACCCGCAAAGGTAGAAATCCCTTCGCTCAGGATAATCGTTGAAGTAAAAATTGAGGATAGTGAATGGGTCAAGATCGTCTGGAACAATTGTCTTTAATTAACGAAAAATGGATGACTGCAGTCTGTCGCGGGCAGTTGTACCAACAAAGAATGGCTCACGCTTATAACAAGAAAGTACAGCCCAGGAATTTTGAAGTGGGACAACTTGTGTTAAGACGCATTCTTCCTCACCACCAGGAAGCGAAAAGAAAATTTGCTCCTAATTGTAAGGGTCCATACATCATCCGAAAGATATTGCTGAGAAGAGAATTGTAGTTGGGAGACATCGAAGGAAATGATCCCGAAACAGCTGTGAATTCGAACGCATTAAAAAGGTACTATGCCTAGGCCTTCTGCGGTAATGACTTTGTGCAATTAAGATGACGAAGGCTTTTGTTCCCGTTACCCAAACACTTTCAACCCTTTGCAAACCTATTTGAGCCGGTTACTCTTCTTTAATTACCCTCTTTGGAACCCGGAAGTACTATTGAAAAAAAAAAGAAAAAAAAAAGAAAAGAAGAAAGAAGAAAAAAAATGATGATGAAAAAAAAAAGAAGAAAGAACATGAAAACAAAACAAAACAAAAACAACAAAATAAATGTTTCCCTAAACTACATTTGACTTGATTCCGAAAGGATACGTAGGCAGCCTCTCTCTGGGGTTCAGTCATACCAAAACAAAAAGTTTCAATTCCCCCAAAAAGTAAAACTGGGGCAGATGATATAATGGCTCGGCCATGAGCCCATCAAAATGGTTCAAAAGTTATAATTCTATCCAAGGTTCTTTTTACCCAAACACCTTGTTCAAGTCCTTCCAATCAATTGGCAAAGGCATGGGAATTGAAAACATCTGATGCAATCCAAATTGAGAGAAATAAAATGAGAGAATCTTATCGGTGAAAACCTACGGGCACCATAAGGCAATGGTAAGTAAAGAAATTGAAAGTGAGAGAGTCCGTTTGATGAAAACTTGTAAAGAGCACTATCGGGCGATGGTGAGAAGAGAAATGAGAGAGGTCGATTGGCTAAAACCCGTAAAGGGTGCTGTCGGCCGAAAAGAAGACATCTCCCACCACTGAAAGAGTCCTAGCAAGGTTCCCTGGTTTTGAAGTATGGGTCAATGAGTTTACAAAAAGATGGGAAAGTTTGTGCGGGTCGGGCATACAGTCCAAGAAACATGTCGTGTCCATTTGAAGCCGGCATGCACCCCCCAGATAAGTCCTTCTTTTTCCCCGAATGGGACGCTTCCCTTTAAACTCATCTTCTTGCCTTTTGCTTACTTTTTCCTTGAATCCCTTTCAGTTTAACTCTGTTTCCGAAACTAGTACCAATAAAAGGTAGAATGACTGGTTTTTCAGGGCTTTTCCTAACAAAAGCTAAAGAAAGTACCCAGCCTCAGCGAATACATCAAGCCAATCCCGACTGGCCATGATTGTTTGATGCTTTCAAAGCAAAGATATGGAAGAGGAAATAAAGCTGAGGACAAAGGTTCTAAGAGTAAAGTAAAGTAAAGTGAAAAGGCAGAGTCCCACGCGGGCAAGTCATCATGAAATCTTGAAAGTCGAGTCCTCCGGTTTGAAAGAGAGAATAATCTTCAAAACCAGCAAGCAACAAAGGGTCTCAACAAAAGTTAGGCCGGGATCAAGCAATCGAGGCCATAAAACCAACCACCGTTTCAAACTAATAATTGTTCTTTGTTTGAAAATTGAAACAGATGCAATCCAGGCGACCGCACAAAAAGCAGGTGCAGCCAAAAGAAAAGAAACACTCAAATGCTTAGACAGCTATGCAGCAAATAATCAATGCAAAATGGAAGTTTCCTCCAACTTCTTTCGCGCATCTTATAAAAAAAAAGAGAGATAACAAAAGAAGAAAATACACAAAAAAGGATAGTTTAGAATTCCAACATCAACACGGTACCTTTCTAGCCAACATTAGGGCTCCAATCCATGAGTTGAGAGTTTTTCCTTTAGCTAACATTAGGGCTCCAATCCCTGAGTTGAGCATTTTTTCTTTAGCCAACATTAGGGCTCCAATCCCTGAGTTGAGCATTTTTCCTTTAGCCAACATTAGGGCTCCAATCCCAGAGTTGAGCATTTTTCCTTTAGCCAACATTATGGCTCCAATCCCTGAGTTGAGCATTTTTCCTTTAGCCAATATTAGGGCTCCAATTCCTGAGTTGAGCGTTTTCCTTTAGCCAACACTAGGGCTCCAATCCCTGAGTTGAGCATTTTTCCTTTAGCCAACATTAGGGCTCCAATCTCTAAGTTGAGCGTTTTCCTTTAGCCAATATTAGGGCTCCAATTCCTGAGTTGAGCGTTTTCCTTTAGCCAACATTAGGGCTCCAATCCCTGAGTTGAGCGTTTTTACCTTTTACTAACATTAGGGCTCCAATCCCTCAGTTGAGCGTTTTCCCTTTAGCCAACATTAGGGCTCCAATCCCTGAGTTGATTGTTTTTCCTTTAGCCAACATTAGGGCTCCAATCCCTGAGTTGAGCGTTTTTTCCTTAGCCAACATCAGGGCTCCAATCCCTGAGTTGAGCATTTTTCCCTTTAGCCAACATCAGGGCTCTAATCCCTGAGTTGAACGTTTTTCCTTTAGCCAACATTAGGGCTCCAATCCCTGAGTTGAGAGATTTCCTTTAGCCAACATTAGGGCTCCAATCCCTGAGTTGAGCGTTTTTCTTTTAGCCAACATTAGGGCTCCAATCCCTGAGTTGAGCGCTTTTCCCTTTAGCCAACATTAGGGATCCAACCCCTGAGTTGAGTGTTTTTCCTTTAGCCAACATTAGGGCTCCAACCTCTGAGTTGAGCATTTTTTCCTTTATCTAATATTAGGGCTCCAATCCTTGAGTTGTGCTTTTATCCTTTTGCCAACATTAGGGCTCCAATCCCTAAGTAGCGCTTTTGGACGTAGGGCCTCCATTCCCTAGTCGTTTTGCACCAACATTAGGGCTCCAATTCCTGAGTTGACATTTCAAAATTTTGGTCCCACTCTCTAATCTGTTCCATCATAGATAAACACAATTCTTGAAAATGAAAAAAAAAAGAAAAAAAAGAGAGAATGAGTTCAAACTTCGTCACAAATAACTCACGAAATTTTCCTAGTGAAAACTGGGGCAGAAAAATTTCGTTCGTTCGTTTGTTTGTTTTGGTGTCTAAGCAAGTTTGACATCGAGGCACAAGGATTCAAGATGACCAAAAGAATGAGTCTCAATCCAGAATAAAGAAAAGAAGAAAAGAACAAAAAGAAGTGAATTTAAAATGCTGAAGCGAACAGAGATGCGGACTGCTCAAAACTTGGTTGAAGTCACAAGTTCCGCCTGTCCCGCGTTGACACAATGCTAAAGAAAGAATCGACACCTACAGTTTGCGAGCATTAAGATTCAGATCGGTGTCCACAGCAAAATCAGCTAATGCTCAAGATCAAGCTTCAAGAGATTTATATATAGGAATCTTGTAACTTATAGTTGATAGGCATAGCTAGCTTAGCTTTGATTTTCCTTTTTGGTGTAATAAGGAGGTCATCAAGCAGTAACAGCAGTGAAATCACAGCTCCCGGTAGTCCCAGCTACCAAAACTTCCAGAACTACACTGACCTGATTCCTTTATAGCCAAGGATATGTAGGCAACCTCTGAAGCAAGGTTCAGTAAGACATCTTTCAAAATGCTTCTCATGGAGTGCCAAGCAGGCAAAAATCTCTCATGATTGCTCATTTATCTTTGCCCGAAACCCCTTCGTATCTCCGAGCAAAGAGTGGCAGCTGTGAGCACGTGATTTTTGCCTCGCTTGAATTACTCCTATAGAATTCATAAAATTAGGAATTTTCTTTTAATTATTTAATTTTAGGGAATTAATTGCATGATTTTGTGTTTGTTTGCATTTTTGTGTGCATTTTTAATCGATAAAATTCATAAAAATACAAAAAAAAGTGCATTTGCATTTAGGACCCATTTTAATAGTTTTGGTTCTATTAATTAATCAACATTACTAAAAAATGGAAGAAAATAATAAAAATAGTCCTTTTTGCATTTTATTTTTAATTTTTTGAATTTTCCTTAGTTTTCTTTTAAAATAGAATTTAATTAATTTTTAAAAAATTAATTAGTTTAATTTTAGAGTTAAATCAGGTCTTTGTTACTTTTAATTTTATATTTAACAAAATAAAAAAAATAATAATATACAATAAAAAGAAGAGAAAATAAAAAAAAATTATTAAAATAGAGGTCTTATTAAAAACCCAAGTTTTGGGCCAAATTTGACTTCAGCCCAAGCCAAAACCCTCCCAAACCCGTACAACCCAGTCCTAACCCAAGAACCAACCCGGTCCAGCCCCACTAAGCCTAAAACGACGTCGTTTGGGCAACTTTTAATCAGGACCGTCGAGGTTTCTTGATCGGATGGTCCTGAAGTCCCCATCCATAAATATATGTCCAAACATTACCACCCCCCAGAACCCCCTACCTCACCATCTCTCAGAACTCTCTAATCTTCGGTGTAACACCACCGTCCACCGCCATCCCTCCGCCATCCGCAGCCGGCCGGAAATCGCCTCTGCCGGCGGCGAGTCTCCAAATTACACCAAAAATACACAATTGCTTCCTCTCATCCTCCTTATTACAGATCCAAACCCCGGTTCCTTCAAATCTCACCCAAATGCTTCGAATAAGCAAAATCCTAAACGCCGTCTCCGTCGTGCACGATGGCGCCATCTTCAAACCTCACCAAAATTATACACCATAGCCTTCTCGACCTCCTCTTCCCAAATCCCAAACCAAAATCCTTCAAATCCAGTTGGAATCCCTTGAATTTCAAATCTAGGGTTTAGGTTTGGATCGAGTTCCAAAGGATCACCAGTGTTCGAATTGGGTTCCAAAATAATATTATGTATTTGTTCTTGGCAAGAACAAGCATATAACATTATTTGGGGACTAGATTCAAAGTCAGTCGATTAGAGGGCTAAAATCAGTAAGTTTTTCTCACTTTTCGTTTGCTTTCTTTCTTTGTTTGTTCTTCTTTTATTCATCTCCTGTTTCTCCTTCTTTGCCAAATTTTAGTTTAAGTTTTTAATTACTATTTTTCTATGATTCGTACTGGTTTCACATTGATTCTGTTTCTTTTATTCCTTATGTGAGTCTTAATTTTTGTTTTGATTGATAGTAGCAGGATTAATTTTATTCTTAGATTCTTGTTTAATTCAGTAGCCCTTAACAGTGTTAGTTAGAATTAATTTCCATATTTTGATTAGTTAGACTGATTTATTAGTTCAATTTTAAGGTTTTTTTTATAATTGAAATCGTTTGGATATAGCTGAATACTCCAGGGCCTTTGGTTTTAACCAAAGTCATTTTTTGACCAAGTTAAAAGGGTTAGGGTTAGTATGGTCTAGGTTAGTAATTCAGGGGGTGAATTCAGGGATAGTATAGGTATTTTACAATAAAAAAATCCTGTAGTAACTGAATTAGAACCCCCTAAAACCTTTTAGATGGGGTTCTAATTTGAATTTTAGGATTTAAATAGTCTAACTTGGCCAACAAGTCATAAATTGAAGGACTAATTAAGCAAGAACTGAAAATAAAAGAGGGACCTAGGGTGTAAAAGAAAAATCTAAAAATTGCCCTACCTTGGCCTATAAAAAGGGCAGTCCCTTGCCTTACAATACAAGTTTACAGATCTGAAAAATTCAAAGAAAAGTTTAGAGAGCTAGAAGTCTGAAATATTCAAAAATTCAAAAGTTCTTAGGTCCAAAAAATCTGCCAATTCAAAAATCCAAAAGTTATAAGCCTAGAGGGAATATGAAATTTGAAATTCAAATCTCAAAACCAAAACAAACTTGAAAGCTGAAAGTTCGAGAGTTCTAAAGCTTGAAAATACTAGAATTCAAAAAAAAAAAGGTTCTACAAAATTGGAGAGAATCTAGAGTTTAGGTTTTAGATTCCCATTGCATGGTTGCTCTTCAACTGATTTCAATACTGAAATTTGAATCTCCGATTACTGCTTTTTCCAAAACAATTCCTGCCTCATTCCTTTGTTGTTGGTTCAAGTCTTGCTGCTGCTGATTACCATTTGCTGATCTTCTAATCCAAAACTTACTTTTTGTGTGGCATTATCCAGATATTCATTTGAGCTATGTCTGCGGATTATTTTCTGCACATGTAAAGGATTCAAAAATCATGCAAATGAAGAATATATTGAAGTCGAATTGATGTTAAATGTGCTGCTATTATTTGATTATGATCCTATTCTAAATCTAGAGCCATGAATGCCAATAGATACCTGTTATTGTTTTAGTATAGTTTTAGTTTTGGCTTGTACTTAAATGAACAATGGAGTGTGATCATTTATATGCCTGTTTGAATCTGGTTTGAGTTAGCTGAATTCGAATGCATGTAAGCCTATTAGTTCAATTTGCTGGATTTATAAATGTTTAAATTCAGCATATGTTAGATCTAATAATTATCACTAGTTAGTCTATTAGTTTGAGATGTTTGACCATGAAACTGCCTATTCATGAGCATCAAAAATGAATTTCTACAGTCATATGGCTAGGACGTCTTTACAAGGATGCAAGTCTGCAACTATTTTATTTTCATGCATGATTTGATTTGTGTTTAATAATGCTGAAACCAGTATTTAAATTCTAGATAATCATGTTTTTGAAATTCAATAACATAATTAGAACTGAATCTTTTGAATGTGCGGCTAAGTGTTGAAGTGTGGCTAGCACCTTAAAAGTGGAATTTGGCCTCATCTCTACATCCTAATAACTAGTTACCCTTTTAAAAAAGGCCCAAAATATTTTTAAAAGGTAAAAACAGGCCTCCAGCTAATCCATCACGTTCAGACCAGGTGCCTGAAGCATAATTAACATAACAAACTTCAACATAGAGCACTGGGCCTCTCCTTCAGGCCCAACTCCATCAAATGTGTGTTCTGGTGCCCAATAGTTAGAATATAAACTCATAGCCCATTTCACAAAAGCTGATATATTTTTCCAGTTTCGGGCTAGTTTTCGAAGCCCAAGGTATTGAAGATCTGAATCCATACTCAAGGTCACACGAGTCTGGGCCTTCCAAGTTAAGTAGCAAATTTGAATTAAGCGATCATCGATCATGGAGATCCGTTTGTTTGAGTTTGGACTTGATATTGAGGCCGAGTTTGTTTGAATGCTCTTAATGATAATTAATTTGTAATGCTAATTAATTAGGCCTTTTAGAGGCAATCCTTAATAGAGAAGAATAGTTCCTTTTAGGATGACCTTTAAAATAAATCGAGGTGCGCCGCGCCAAATAAAATTCATAAATCATGTGGCCCTCTTTAAATGGTTACATTAAAATACTTAAAAATCGGGACGTGCCATTTAGCGAATTTTCATGGCCTTCCGCAAAGTTAATAACACGGTAGTTACTTTAGGTGCGTTATTTAATAATTCTACCTTCCTAAACTCGGGTGTGCATTTCATGTGACCTAAATCCAAATCCTAAATGTTGGATAAAATGTGTTTCGGGTCCAGGTGCATTTATATGACGTGATCCAAAAACGCGTTTTATACGACGTTCAATCTTCCTTAAAAATCAATTAAAAGCAGTAAATAATTTTAAAATTGCACTATAGGATGAACATGTATGAAAATCAGATAATAGGCCAATTATAATAGTTTAAGCGACCGTGCTAGAACCACGGAATCCGGGGGTGCCTAACACCTTTCCCCGGGTCAACAGAATTTCTGGTTCGCAGACTTCATTTGGAAAGTCGAAATTTCCTCGATTTGGAATTCAAGATAAATTGGTGACGTGGGACACCAGAAGCCAAATCTATCCCAAGTGGCGACTCTAAAACAAATAAATAATCCCATTTCGAATAATATCACTTAAATTAGAAAAACTCCCTTATACACTATACTTCGGGGTAGGTGTGTAAAAAAAGAGGTGTGACATCTATGTGGCAGTTTTATAAAAATATATTTTTTACCTTTTTAAGAATATTACTTTTTAGATACATTTTTTCGAAGATAATTTATAATAAAACTTGGATAGAACTACATTATTTAGGCTCAATATTTTTATTTTGCCAAAAATAATAAAGTTACAATTATTTTTTTTTAAAATTTCACCTGAAAATAAAGATTTAACCAATTAAAATAAATATTCAAGGCATCTAAAAAGATATAAAAAATACACAGTTGAAATAAATAGTTATTGCATTAAAAGAAGAAATAAAAAGAGTGTACAATTGCAAGAAATTACAAGTGCAATTGTTTGCTCTTTTTATTTCTTCTTTTGATGCAATGCCTATTTATTTCAACTGTGTATTTTTACTTTTTTAGGTAAAATCGTAAAAAAAATAAAAAATTAGAGCACCGTAATTTAGAGTTGTATAAAAAATTATAGCCAAAATAATTAATTTCAAACTGTGTATTTTTTATAACTTTTTAGATGGCTTGACTATTTATTTCAATTGTATAAATCTTTATTTTCATGTCAAATTCAAAAAAAGATTAACTAAAACTTTATTATTCTTGGCCAAATAAAAATATTTATCCTAAATAATGTAGTTCTATCCATGTTTTATTATAAATTGTATTCGAAATTTTTTATCTAAAAAGTAATATTCTTATAAAGGTAAAAAAATATTTTATTTTTCAAAAAATGCCATATAGACAGAAAAATCCACATGCCAGGTGAGTGCACTCTTGTTACATCAGCATCTAGGGGGTAATGGCTCTCAAAAGGCCAAGTTGAGGAGGGTAATTAAGACTGGGCATAGTTCTGGGAGGATACTAATAATCTGAGCCAAATTTAGAGGTGATTTAAGGTATTTTGCCTATAAAAAATTTACGGAAAAGGGTTAAATATATCCCTCTACTTTCAAATATTATTTACCGATACCCTTCGTTATACTATTGGGTTATCCATACCCCTACCGTCATACTATTAGGTTATCTATACTCTTATTGTCATACTTTGGAACAAAAATATCCCTATTTTTGGTTGGAGTGCCATGTGACAACACCAGATTACAACGACCCATTTTTATTT
Source organism: Nicotiana glauca (assembly GCA_026770625.1). Taxonomy (NCBI): domain Eukaryota; kingdom Viridiplantae; phylum Streptophyta; class Magnoliopsida; order Solanales; family Solanaceae; genus Nicotiana; species Nicotiana glauca. Next base: position 253,125 of record MU712083.1, on the reverse strand, counting down.
TTTTTACCCGACCCGTTTTTTAGAAAAACCAACAACCCGACCCCTATTTTTATTTTTTCCAGTTTTTTTTAAAATTTTAGTTTTTAAAAAACAAAAATATTTTGTAAAAAAAACAAGTTTTTTTTTTCTATTTTTACAAATTTGTTTTTCCAGCTTTAACAAAAAAAAATTCTTTTAAAAAACTAAAAAAATAAAAAAATATTTTTCAAAAACGAAAATATTTTATTAAAAATAATTTTTTTAGTTTTTAAATACGAAAATATTTTGTTAAAAATGTTTTTTTTCCTGTTTTTACCAAAAAAAAAAGTTTTTACAAGTTTGTTTTTCCAGTTTTTACAAAAAGAAATTTTTTAAAAAAAACTAAAAAAATGAAGAAAAAAAAATATTTTTCAAAAGCGAAAATATTTTGTTGGAAATTTTTTTTCAGTTTTTAAAAAACGAAAATATTTTGTTAAAGACTGAAAATATTTTTTTTTTTCAGTTTTTTTTCAGTTTTTACAAAAAAAAATTATTTTGTTAAAAAAATAATTTTTGCAATTTTTTTTTTTAAGTTTTACCAAAAGAAATGTAAAAATTCTTTATAAAACTGAAAAATGAAATTATGGTTCGGGTTGTGGGTTTTTTGTAAAACAGGTTGGGTAAAAAAAAATAGGTCATTTAATCTGGTGCTGCCACGTGGCACTCCATCCAAAATAGGGGTATTTTTGTTCCAAAGTATGATGGTAGGGGTATGGATAGCCCAATAGTATAACGAAAGGTACATGTAGACAATATTTGAAAATAAAGAGGTATATTTAGCCCTTTTCCGAAAAATTTATTGGCGTGGCGGCTACAAACTTGTTCTCAATCATTTTTTCAAGTAATTTTGCTTTTCTCCTAGATTCTCTGCTCCTATTCGCACTTATCAGAGAAGGAGAATTGATAAGAAAGGAAAGAGGCAATCACATAGCTTAATATGAGCTCATGAAGTATCCGTTAATATACTCTCTAAAATAATGAAATACACAATTTTTCAAGGATCACACACATCGAGCGATATTTTCAGTTCGAATAACGTAGTGTCTAATTACTGGTGGTGATGGTGGCAATCATTTGCCATAACTTGCCTTCTTGAACTATATATACTGATTTGACTAATAATGGGGTCCAAATTCTTCATTTTTTTAAGAATATTACATGATTGAATGCTATAGGTGACATCTTGAAATTAATAGATGGACGAACATTTTACAAATACTTATCCGCCAATCACTATATATATATAAGATGAAATATAGTTTTCTGAAGAGTAAGAAAAAGAATATTACATTTGGATCATTTTGTAGGAGGTAATCGATCACGAAATTTCTATGATTAACATTGTAATTTGTAACGCTAAAAATAATAAATTAGATTTACCTGCTATTACAAGTTAAACAACATTGATAATATAATTCTGTACGGTGCCGGTTTATATAACTTAAATTCATATAAAATACACGTGCGATAATTTATTAGTGTATTTAATTACATTATTTTATGCTTAGTTAGACTAACAAGCATTAATATTGTGTACAGTAGAAATCGGGGCTACCAGATTTCCCGGGCTCGAGGGATCACCTTAAGTCCGAGTTCAGGGGATCAAGTTCGAGCTCAACGGACCAGGCTCAAGCTCGATGACACAGCACAAGGCTCGAAGAACCAAGTGTTCAAGGAACGTCGGAGCCTGATATGACTGGCTCGAGATGATGCCGTTACGGATTTGTAACAGAATGGGCAAGATTCCCGCCACGTCCCCAAGATCGTGGCGTAAAATTCGAAATAGATTTGTACGAATCTGTACTAGGCGGTTAGACAGCTGTCCTAATAATATTCCTTACTGTAAATAGGAATGTACCTTATTTAGGGTTTCTCTATTATATAAAGGGTACCCCAATCATTTGTAATGATATCTAATCATTTGCAAAGAATATACTATCTTACTTTTTTTTTTTGGCTCATTGTTCATCATAACTTTCTTTCTCTTTACTATTCTTATATTATTGTTCTTCGTCCGTCTCGAGGTCACTGAGCTCGAGGTCGATACTGCTAAACAACACTGGTTTGATTCACTTATTTCTATCATTTCTACTTTATACTTCTTGATTATTAATTGGTATTGAATTAAATCACGTATCTTTAAAACTACAAATCAAATTTAATTGTTACCTGTATTTTCGAAATAAACAGTTTGGCACCCACCGTTGGGCTAAAGATAATAGTGATTATTTCAGTACCGATTCTCATAACACACGTTATTTTTATACTTTTTCTTGTTGAGAATTTTTGATTTTCAGGATTAAACATGTCAAACCTGCAAAATGCACCTGTTCATGATAATGAAGGCCTTGAATTTCATGGGGGAAAACAATAATGTAGGGGTCGGTGTACCACCGATAAATCCTGGGAAAGTGCTAAATGTGGAACCAGTTGAAGTCAGTTCACACATTGCTTTGAATGCAGAATTAGGTACGGACCCTGAGGAAGTGTACGCAGGGAAGCCCGATCTGGGGGCCAAGGAACACAAGGTATATGAGATGGGGAAGTAGCCTCCAAGTGATATTCGAGATGCTGCAAGCTCAACAGATTGCCATCGCTCAACTTCAAAGACAGAATGAAACTCCGAGTATAGCCGAACCAAAAAACACTCAACGTATTGAACCGACGCCAGAGAGGTCGAACGAAAACGGCACGGGGACTGAACCCACAATTATGAGGATGCTAGAAGAGCTCACCAAAAGGATTGTGTCCGGGGAAAAAGGATTGAGGATAATAAAAAAAATAGAGACTTATAACTTCCGTGTCGATCAAATACTGGGAGCTCCCCCGATCTCGAAGGGATTGGATGCCAAGAAATTCGTACAAAGGCCGTTCCCTCCGAGTGCGGCTCCGAAGCCCATCCCAAAGAAATTCTGTATGCCCGATATACCTAAATACAACGGAACCTCTGACCAAATGAATACATTACTTCTTACACATACACCATAAAGGGAAACGATTTCGAAGACGACGTAATCGAGTCCATACTGCTGAAGAAGTTCGGGGAGACTCTATCGAAGGGTGCCTTAATATGGTATCATAACTTACCCCCTAATTCTATTGATTCGTTTGCTATGCTTGCATATTCTTTTGTAAAGTCACACGCCAGAGCCATTAAAATTGCAACAAGAAAGTCAGAACTTTTCAAGATAAGGCAGAAAAATAACGAGATACTCAGGGAATTTGTATCTCGATTCCAAGCGGAGAGAATGAATTTGCCTCCGGTCACCGATGACTGGGTTGTTCAAGCTTTCACTCAAGGACTCAACACTCGGAGTTCCATAACGTCATAGCAGTTGAAGCAAAGTTTAATCGAATACACGGCCGTCACTTGGGCCGATGTACATAATCGGTATCAATCAAAGATTAGGGTCTAAGACGATCAACTTGGGACTCTTTTGGTTTCCGGTTATCCTAGCATGATCATGGATATGATCAAAAGGGATATCGATCAAGAGGCGAGTTCGAATAGAGATCGGTATCAACTGTACAACGGAGACTATAGAGGCAGCGATTCCGAGAAAAGCTTCACACGAAATGAGAGGAGATATGATCGAGGTCAAAATTCATGAGGGCTTGATGCCGAGGAAGATCACGTTAAGTATCCAAAGTCTGAGTAAAGGTACGACCCCAATCCAATCTTTTCTATTTTTTCGACTAACACTTGCAGGCTATTGATAAGGATCGACACGAAGCTCTGGATATTGAAGCACGTGTTGCACTCTTTTTTCCGTAGACCAGTTTTTATCCCAAACAGATTTTTCTGGCGAGGTTTTTAACGAGGCAACTGTTGTTTATGCTAACTAAAAGCAATTCAACAGTATCTGAGGTTCCCTACAGTAAGCCTCGAATACTGTAGGGAATTACCTTTGAATGTCTGCTCTTTGACAAGGAAATCGCTTCGTAATAGCCGGCCTCGATAAGAAAGTGTTGTGAGGGCCAAACGGTCAGATGAACCGTGCCCGTATAGGTTACTCGAGTCCTAGACATCAAGCATGAGCGCATGTATAATCATCTATCAAGAGAAGTACTTTTCCTTGTCGATATCCCCTGCCTTTATCAATTTTTTGTATTTTATACTCTTGATCTATTGTGTAAACAGGCTTAAGGACCGACCACGACGGAAATTCGAACAACTGACCCATGCTTGAGGACTGTTGTCCCAAAAGTGAATGTAATCAAAATATTAACATTTTGAGACCATAAGACCTTAAAGTCAATCCTCGATTTTACGGGCCACGGCCACCCCCACTCGGGGACTGACATTTCGGGCTAGCTCAAAGTAAAATGGAAGATCAGTCTAAAGGGTAAGTTCCCAACTAAAGAAGCTACGACCAAACTAACGCGGATCAGAGACATCCAAAATCCATGACAAATGCAAAATCCCAAGGGCTACCTTATCCCGAGTTCGAGCAAACTCTCACTCGGGGACTATCTATGAAGCCTACCGGCTAACTTTACTTCGGGTTCGAGCAAATCCTCACTCAATCATAAAATCCCAAGGGCTATCTTAACCCAAGTGCAAGCATGTATCGAACACTCGAGGAATATTTACTCGAGCTATCTGAGCTCGAAATAATAAGACCTCACAGAGGCACCCCTGATATACAGGCCAAGGACATCACACTCGGGGACTAACATTTCGAACAAGTTCGAAATGTTATTGGAAAACAAGTCCAAGAGACATACCCAAAGGCTACAACCATACTAAAGACTACGTTCATATAAAAAGGCCACGACCGAAATAATACGGCCCGAAGACGTCTGACTTTCACCATAAAATAAAGTCCTTCAAACACTTTGAAAAACCGATTAAATTGGGCTACCCTCGGCAAAAGCAAATGATAAAGGGCTTTGATAGAATCAGCCCTCGAATAATTTAAAGGCTTCAAAATATCTGCCTTCAAAAAAGCCTTAAGAGGTACTCGATTATCGTTACTCAAACAAATTACAAATAGGGTTCTGATCGGCTGAACCTTCCAAAAACCCAACGGGCACAAAAAACACATGCTAAGGCATAGAAAAATCTTCATTAAGTCTTTTAGCCAAAAAGAGGAAAAAATTATAGCCATTTTTAGAGGCCGAATTGGCCCAACTCAAAGAGCATAAAGGCCGATCTAAAAAGCCTAAGATAAAAAAAAGAGCCTAAGGGCTATTATAAAAAAGCCTAAGGGATAACTTTATTTCGAGTTCAAGCATATCCTCACTCGATCATAAAAGCCTAAGGGCTACCTAAACCCGAGTTCGAGCAGATTCTCACTCGGGGACTATTTATAAAGCATAAGGGATAACTTTAATCCGAGTTCGAGTATATCCTCACTCAATCATAAAAGCCCAAGGGCTACCTTAACCCGAGTTCGAGCAAACTCTCACTCGGAAACTATCTATAAAGCCTAAGGGCTAACTTTACTTTGAGTTCGGGCAAATTTTCACTCGATTATAAATCCCAAAAGTCTACCTTACCTATACATTCGGATTGCATTTTCTAGAATCCAAAATCCAAAATTCGAATCCGAAATTTTCTCAATCTGATCCAATCCGTGCACAACCCTACCTGGGCTGGATGGCCTACACCCTTTCTTTTTCCAAAAATATTGGCATATTATTGGAAATTCAGTGCAAAACCTTTGTTATGATATCTTCAACACCCAGCGAATCCCTCATGACATTAGCAAACATATCTTTGTCTAATTCCAAAGTTCCCCAATGCAAACAATATAAAATCCTTTAGGCCAATCAGTCTTTGCAATACTATGTAGAAGACAGTCACAAAAATTCTTGCAAATCATCTTAAGCCCTTCCTGGAATAAATTATCAGCCCCTTCCAAACAAGTTTTATGAAACATAGAAGGGCCTCGGATAATGCCATTATAATTCAAGAATTGATTACTAACTTAAAAAAATTAAAAGGGAAAAATGGTCAAACGATCGCGGCTTTGATCAATCCTGCATGCTGAGATGATGTCTGCTCCACCTTTTTCTCAATTGTTTTCACTTTGATCATTACCTTGTTTTGTGCATGGGCCATGTTTTTGATGGTGTTGCCAATATTATTGATCACTTTGGTTTGTTTATTAGCGGCAAGGGCATCTTTCCTTTCCCAAACCATTTTTGCGATATCAAAATTATTTTCTTCTTTTGCTGGTCGGGTGAAAGACATTGGATTCCAAATCACCAATGACGAACAAATCAAAGAGATTGAACAAAATCTCATTGAACAATCATGTGTCGAACTCTTAGATATTCTAATTTCCCTCCAAAATTTATCAAACTCATACTAAACTGCATCTCCACTAGTTCAATAGGAGTTCTAGTCAATGGTTCAATCACAAACTTCTTTGAACCTAGCCGAGGAATTAGGCAAGGAGACCCTATATCTTCATACATCTTTATTCTTTTTATTAAAATGTTCTCTAGATTTATAAACCACCAAGTACATATAAACAATTGGGATCCTATTACTACAGGAAGGAATAGTCCAAAATTCTCACTTATTTTTCGCAGATGACCTAACATTGATGGCTAAGGCTAATGGTAAATCTTGACAAGCCATAAAAAATGGCCTAGATAATTTTTGTAACTTATCAGGTCAAAGTATTAATATTACCATGTCAAAAATTATCTTCTCAAACAGTTGTCATCCTAACACTGTTAAGGACATCACAAACACTTTGGGTCTTAACAAAGATACTCCTTTGGAACTTATCTAGGATTTTCAATTTTAGAAAACAAAAAACCAAGACCTAAAGATTACCATTTCATAATAAACATGATGAGGGCTAGATTGGCAAACTGGAAAACAAAGTTTATCAATATAGCACTAAGAACCACCCTAGCTCAAGCATGCCTAAATTCAATTCCTAATCACTACATGCAATACAACTTACTACCAAAAAAAAACTTAAAGAACATAGACAAAATTCAAAAAGACTTTATATGGGGTTCTACTACGGAGAAGAAAAAACTCCATTTAATCAAATGGTCTACAGTTTGCCAACATAAGTCCAATGGGGGGCTAGGTATAAAAAATACCAGTGCAAAAAATCTCACCACCCTAACAAGTTTAGCTTGGAGATTGCTCACTAACACAAGTACTCCATGGACAAATTTAATTATCACCTCCTATGGTACTAGCAAAGCCAAAAATCACCACTCGTTTGTCTGGAAGAGCATTTTGAAAGGTTGGAAATATTGCAATAGAGTTATAATTTGGTCACCCCATCTGAATTTTAACATGAATATTTGGCATACAAGCTAGATTCCTAACATTAAAAATCTTAGAAGCACAGTAGAGGGTCCTCTCTCTTTCGATGATCTTTCTCTAAAAATTAAAGACATCTATAGTAATCACGATTGGAACCTTGATAATTTATCAATAGAAATGCCTGAAGATATTAAAGATAATATTTATAAGGTTAATATTCGTACTAGGGGTGCGCGACGTGACCCACCCATTTGGTCAAGAAATACAAAGGGTATTTTCACTATAAAATCTTGTTATGACTTAACTGAATCACCTAAAGAGAGTGATATAGAGTTCGATTGGATTTGAAAATTAAATTTTCCAAAAAAAAATTCACTTCTTCTTATGGCAATACCTCCACAATAGACTTTCATGTAGAGCATACCTAGCACATATAGGAATCAACATAGACCCCATGTGTCCAATATGCAAGACAAAAGAAGAATCTATTGAGCACATTTTATTTGCTTGCAAAGCCACTAGTGCCTATTGGAGTAATGTGGGATGACCAAAATATTTTAATCTAATAAAAACAAATTGGCTTGCTAAAGTAAGAGATTTTAATCTCGATTTACACCATAGTTGTATCAATTGGAACGCTATTTTCCCTTTCCTTCTATGGAATATTTGGATTAATAGAAATAATAATAATCAAAACAATACTTCCAATCGAATAAATATTAAATTCACCTTGCAAAGGGCCATAGAATACAAACTGCTAGTTGTGAGTCATCACTATTCACTACCCTCTCAAAAAACAGCAATCAACATAAAATGATTTAAACCCCAAAAAGGTTGGTATAAATTAAATATTGATGCTAGCTACAAAGTAAACCACAAGATCGGCCTGGGAGGCATATTCAGGAACTCCAATGGGAATTGAATAGTAGGATTTACAAAATGCACTCATACAAATGGCTCGTTGGAAGCAGAACTAATGACTCTACTAGAAGGACTACAAATTACTCAAGAATAGAATTTGTTCTGGTTGGAAGTGGAATCGGACTCCACTGAGGTAATACAATCCATATACCAAGGCAATCAAACGTATAAAATATTATTAACACATGCATGTTTTTAATCCACCAAGGGAAGGAAATAATCCCCGAGCATGTGTTCCGGCAAGGAAATAAAGTGGTCCATCAGCTAAGCAAAGATGCATGATGAGCAAACAAGGACAAAAAAATATTTTGTGAACCCCCTTTTTGTGTTGAATCCTAAGTAATCAAAGACAAAAAGGAATAATATATTTTTGTAAAGCATCTAACTATTGATGCTTGTAATGCATTAGCATCACTAGGGAATCAATGTGTCCTAAGTGTAAATGCCTAATTTTTGTTTTTTCTTTTACATTATATTTTGGAATAATTATTTTGTACGTGTTTGTAGATTTTAGAATTAGACTTTTAGTTTAATTAGTTTGTTAAGGGGGTTAAAGGACTAGGCTTTTTATTTTTAAGACGAAATTGGCCTAAAATTGGATAAAATCGGCGGCCCAGACCCGATCAAGACCTTGTGGTCTGAGAGGTGTCCAAAACGACGTCGTTTTGATAAATGAGGCAAGATTGAATCTTAGCTACTCATCATCACATGATCCGACGGTCCTAATTTAATCTCTACCTAGGTATTTAAAACCTATAGAGACCAAATTTTGCCCCCATTTTCCCCTATTATTTCTTTCCCTTCTCTCTTCTTTGCTCTCCTCTATCTCCGCCACCCCTACGGTGGCTCTGCCGGTCGAAAATCGCCACCGCTGGCGGACCACCTCCAAACCACCCCAAAATTTTACACTTTCTTTCTCTCAACCTCCTCTCCATGAATCCAAACCCCAAATCTTTTAAATTCCTCTCAATTACCGTAGATCTAGGCCAAATCTGAAACCCTATCCGCCTAATTTTTCCTCTTTTTTCTCAAATTAGTGACAAATCTGACCACCCTACCCCAAAAACTTCACATAAACATGTAGATCTCCACACTTTCCCTCTAGTTTTACCCCAAAAAAACCACACCGCCGCCGGCCAAGCACCTCCACTGCCGCGACCACCGCTGACCTTCGTCACTGCCGTTCCGCGACCTTCCGTTGCTCTCTTTACACTAGCCTAAAGCAAGGTTTTGCTGTCAATTTTCATTGAAACTAGCCTCCAATTCTCCGGAGTCATGGTTTCGATGAAAATCAACAATAGAAGCTTGCTCGAAGCTGTAACGATCCGACCGGCCATTTTGAGCTTTTGCACTTTGATCGCCGGTTCTCGGGCATGGCTTGACCCGTATAATATATTATGACTGATGTAGATAGTTGGTTTTGGGTTTTCAGGAAAATCAGGATGAATTTGAAAGAAGAGTCTCAGTTGAAAGCTTTGAATTTGAAATGTTTGACCAAGAGTTGACTTATTTGTATTCGAGATCGGATCGAAGTTTTTATGATTTGGTTAGCTTCGTCGGGTGAGTTTCGGGTGGTCAATCGGACCAATTTTAGCACTTGAGAGTTGCAGGTTTTTCAGTTCTATGTTGCAGAAACTTTAGCCTTCGCGATCGCGAGGGTGATGTTGCGATCGCATAGGAGAAATTCGGGAGGCTTGAGATTTGTTCTTCGCGTTCGCATTTAGGCATTCGCAATCATTGAGAGTCTGAGGGTAAAGCTTCGCGATCGCGTTCAGTTGTTCGCAATCGCATATAAAGTTTCAGAGTCCAAGTATGTTCTTCTTCGCGTTCGCAAAGTATGGAACGCGTTCGCATAGTTGTAAAGGTTGGACCTTCGCGTTCGCAGGGGCTTCCTCGCATTCGCATAGCACATTTTTTTGGAAGCTTGGGAATTGCTCTTCGAGATCGCGTGCATGAGGCCGCAATCGCATAAAAGAAAATTGGAGCTGGGCAGAATAATTTTTAAACATTTCCTCCGCGGGTCTAAGCCATTTTTCCACCATTATTGGACATATTGAGAGCTATTTGGGAGAAATTGAAGAGGGTTTCGAAGAGAATTGATTGGAGGTAAGTTCTATAAACCGAAATCATGATTTTATTGTGAAATTTACCTAGAAATTCAGGGAATTTAACTAAAAATGGAAGAACTAGGGCTTGAGTTTTGAGATTTTTAAATTGGAATTTGAAGGGCCATTTGAGGTCGGATTTGAGAGTTTTTGATATGTATAGACTTGTGGCGAGATAAGGAATCCGTTGATATGAAAATTTTTGAGTTTCGAGAAGTGGGCCCGGGGTTAGAGTTTTGGTAATTTCGGGATTTGTACCCGTTATTGATTGTTTTCGATTGGATTTTGTTCCCTTAGCATATTGTGATGTATTCGTAGTGGTTTTGGTTAAATTCGACGCACGTGGAGGCTGATTTGAGAGGCAAAGGTGTCGTTAGCTCGAGATTTCGCCGGTTCAAGGTGAGTAATGATTGTAAATGATATCCCGAGGGTTTGAAACCCCGAACTACACACCATAGTGCTATATTGAGGTAACTTGCACGCCGAATAGCGAGCGTGGGATAGAACACCGTTGGGGATTGTGACTCGGTCCGTCCCGATTGATGATTTTATCGCATATTTGACTGAAACTTATTTGTTATTATCATGATTTGGGCTGATTGCCATATTTGGGGGATTTTATCACTGTTTCCTTACTGTTTTGACGTATTATTTGAACTCAGTCCTGTTGAAACCTGCTGTTTTACAAATCAGCCAATTTTACTCAGGTTTGAAACTTAAATGATATTTTGGGCTGAGAACTATTGTTTTACAAATGCCCGGGGGGCTTGTGATGATTTTCGGACTGAGTGAAGCCGAGGGCCATATGTGAGGATATGCTGAGTGATATGAGGTCGAGGGCCTGAGATACTTTATGTGCCACGAGGTGGCTTGAGTGACGTGAGGAGGCTTTCAGGCCCTGTGAGTGATGTAGGAGGCTTTCAGGCCTTGTGAGTGATGTGAGGAGGCTTTCAGGCCTTATGAGTGATGTGAGGAGGCTTTCAGGCCTTATGACTGATGTGAGGAGGCTTTTAGGCCTTATTTTATATACCACGAGGTGGCTTGACATTGCGCTTGGGCCGTAAGGGGCCCCTCCCGGAGTCTGCACACCCCCAGTAAGTGCCGTCAACGATATATGGATTGGGTTGTACGCCGCAGCGAGATGTGGATCGGGCTGCACGCCGCAGCGGTTACTATATGATACTATTTTGAGAGTGATCTGAGAGAGATCCCGAGGGGCTGAGAGTGTTTTTGAGAGTGAGCTCGAGGGGCTGGTACTGTTTTGAGATATTGCCCGAGGGGCAAACTTTTATGTGCTCATCTTGTATATTTATTTGCCTTTTTACCTGTTATACTGTGGTATTTGTGCTCGAGGGGCGGATTTTCTGTGCTTATCAGCACTAACTGTTTTGAAATTGTTATTCGTAACTATTGAAAAGATCATTTTCAACAGAGCTTTAAACTGAGCCAAGATATTTCCAAAGATTTCACAGCCTTACTGTTTTCTCAAAGGATTATACCCTGTTTCTACACAGCATGATGGTTTACTTTACATGACTTCTTACTACTCAGTTTTTATTTACCCTTATTATTCACTGAGTTGGAGTGCTCACTTTACTCCCTGCACCTCATGTGTAGATGCATATATCTATTCACCCGGTAGCGGGTTTTGGGCCGATCAGAGGCAGAGTTATATGAGTTAAGGAGGTGACTGTCAGCGTTCGCAGCACCGTGTTTCTCTCTTTTGTTCATTATTCCGGTTTTGTACATTTTAGACCTTGTAGTGGATTTACATTCTGATAGATGCTCGTGACTTGTGACACCCCGGTTTGGGCTGTGTTTGGATTTTTATTCCGCACTTATTAAAGAGACTTTTGATAGACTGTGGTTATTTAATTTTGTTAAAGTTGTTTGTTAATGTTAGCTATTCTGAAAAGACGAGTTGGGTTAGTTGGCTGGCCTCGTTTTCACGAGAGGCGCCATCACGACCAGTGCGGGGTTTGGGTCCTGACAGAAGCCGTACCACTGTCCCGCCATGTCTCGCTGCCCAATTGTCACTATGCCATCACTGTTCGAACACTCAAATTTGGTAAAACTCGAACCTTAATGCTTTCCGCCATGTTTTGAATTTTCTGTTTCTTTATCATTTTATCGTAGTTTTTTTGTGTAGTGTAAATGTTGTTAGCGATCATTTTGGTTAACTCTCAATCTAATTTCTGATTTTTCGTTTCTGTTTTAACTTAATTGTTTATTCTAGTTTACCTTACAATTGATAGGATTTTTTACTTTGCGTTAGTCGTTTGAGTGTTGGTTTTATGAGTAGCATTTCTGACTTCATTTTTGTTTAAGGTTGTAAGTTTCATTAATGTCTTCACCGATCAATGCATCATTTGGTAAATCTTAGTCAATAGGTTTTGAGTTTCTCTTAGTTGATTATTCGTTTAGTTGTTGAGTCTAGTTATGTATTCTTTCTATCTTGGTTTGGTTTGAATCACATGGTTGATATTGATTTTTGTTAAAAAGCTGAAGAGTAGATGAGTAATCATATACTAGGCTACATTAGCAACTTGTTTTTAGTGTTAGAGTGACTGAAATACTTTCTTTTTCCCATACTTGTGCCACAGTTATTGAAGGACTGTCCTTTCCCCTTATGGACAGCCGTTAAACAGACTTTTAGCGCACAAAAGTGACCAAAAGCTTTCCAAAAGTAATTTTTCTTTGCTTACTTAAGGGCTGTTCCATTCAGATTTTAAGAAAGAAAAAAGATATCTTTCACTCTAAAAAAGACACATCCTTTACACTCTAAGAAAGAATACAACTGGGAAAAAAAAGGGAAGAAGGTTTCTGTCTAGCTTAAACGCTTGTATTTCAGTTTGAAGTATTTGTTCTTGGGATTTTGTGTTTGCTGTTTTCTACTGGATTTCTCTGAGTTTTGCTGGGGTTGTTCACTGTTGCTGAGGTTTACTTGTTGCTGTCCGTTCTAGAATTTCCGCAAGCTAGCTTTGAGTCAAAGTTGAACTTCAATAGCTTGTCGTCTCACTTTCTGCACCTTAGGTACCCTTTGGAACTCTATCTATGTAGCTATTATGTAAATGAATGATAAGAAGATATCTTGAGTTTATTCTGATTATTTAGCTTTTATGTAAATGAATGTTAGTTTGTTTCCTTTCTTTTGTGAAAGTCATGTCTATGTTTAGATCTCCAGTCAACTAGTTTTAACTTCAAACGTAATATCAGTTATAAAAATATTTCTTTGTATAGACTATTTTGAATAGTTAAAGCTCAATTTTCTTGAGGCACGAGCATGGCTAAAATAGTGAGTAGTTAAAAAATAGAAATTAATTTACCGATTTAAAGCCTTTTCTTTCTTTTTGGTTCTTAGTCTTGTCATTATTATGTTGATGCCTATTTTTGGATACTGCATTGACATATGAGCTTACTATGGTTAAATTCTAGAAAAATTGATAGAATATATATATTCTTTCATATGGTCAGTCCAAATGAAATGCACCAGTAGTTGATTTGTTTGTTAGTTTCAAAACAAGATTAACGTTTGCAACCTATAATCAGTTTTTTCCTTTTTTTTTTTAAAGTTTGCAGTAATATGGATATGTGTAGAGATGAGCTTGCCTATTATTAGATTTTGTTAAGTTTTACAATTAGGTAAAAATGTAAAATGTTGTTGGGATATAATTGATATGGTTGGGTTAAGAAATAAGATCGGAATCTGGCCCAACTAAGTCATTAGGCCATGTGGTCACGAGGTGAATAAATGGGTCAAGTGAACTTAATTCTTGTAAAAATTGCACGGGCGCCCTATTTGGGCGCCCCTTTTAACCTGTAGCCGCTTTGTCTTTTTATTTGTATCCGTACCCACTTTTTAAAAAACTTTAGCTTCCCTTTATAACTGAGAAACTTCAGCTCTAGAGCTGAAGTTTCCCGGTTACTAAACAAAAGCTTCAGCTCTAGAGCTGAAGTTTTTGTTTAGTAGCCGGGAAACTTCAGCCCTAGAGCTGAAGTTTTTGTTTAGTAGCCGGGAAACTTCAGCCCTAGAGCTGAAGTTTTTGTTTAGTAGCCGGGAAACTTCAGCCCTAGAGCTGAAGTTTTTGTTTAGTAGCCGGGAAACTTCAGCCCTAGAGCTGAAGTTTTTGTTTAGTAGCCGGGAAACTTCAGCCCTAGAGCTGAAGTTTTTGTTTAGTAGCCGGGAAACTTCAGCCCTAGAGCTGAAGTTTTTGTTTAGTAGCCGGGAAACTTCAGCCCTAGAGCTGAAGTTTTTGTTTAGTAGCCGGGAAACTTCAGCCCTAGAGCTGAAGTTTTTGTTTAGTAGCCGGGAAACTTCAGCCCTAGAGCTGAAGTTTTTGTTTAGTAGCCGGGAAACTTCAGCCCTAGAGCTGAAGTTTTTGTTTAGTAGCCGGGAAACTTCAGCCCTAGAGCTGAAGTTTTTGTTTAGTAGCCGGGAAACTTCAGCCCTAGAGCTGAAGTTTTTGTTTAGTAGCCGGGAAACTTCAGCCCTAGAGCTGAAGTTTTTGTTTAGTAGCCGGGAAACTTCAGCCCTAGAGCTGAAGTTTTTGTTTAGTAGCCGGGAAACTTCAGCCCTAGAGCTGAAGTTTTTGTTTAGTAGCCGGGAAACTTCAGCCCTAGAGCTGAAGTTTTTGTTTAGTAGCCGGGAAACTTCAGCCCTAGAGCTGAAGTTTTTGTTTAGTAGCCGGGAAACTTCAGCCCTAGAGCTGAAGTTTTTGTTTAGTAGCCGGGAAACTTCAGCCCTAGAGCTGAAGTTTTTGTTTAGTAGCCGGGAAACTTCAGCCCTAGAGCTGAAGTTTTTGTTTAGTAGCCGGGAAACTTCAGCCCTAGAGCTGAAGTTTTTGTTTAGTAGCCGGGAAACTTCAGCCCTAGAGCTGAAGTTTTTGTTTAGTAGCCGGGAAACTTCAGCCCTAGAGCTGAAGTTTTTGTTTAGTAGCCGGGAAACTTCAGCCCTAGAGCTGAAGTTTTTGTTTAGTAGCCGGGAAACTTCAGCCCTAGAGCTGAAGTTTTTGTTTAGTAGCCGGGAAACTTCAGCCCTAGAGCTGAAGTTTTTGTTTAGTAGCCGGGAAACTTCAGCCCTAGAGCTGAAGTTTTTGTTTAGTAGCCGGGAAACTTCAGCCCTAGAGCTGAAGTTTTTGTTTAGTAGCCGGGAAACTTCAGCCCTAGAGCTGAAGTTTTTGTTTAGTAGCCGGGAAACTTCAGCCCTAGAGCTGAAGTTTTTGTTTAGTAGCCGGGAAACTTCAGCCCTAGAGCTGAAGTTTTTGTTTAGTAGCCGGGAAACTTCAGCCCTAGAGCTGAAGTTTTTGTTTAGTAGCCGGGAAACTTCAGCCCTAGAGCTGAAGTTTTTGTTTAGTAGCCGGGAAACTTCAGCCCTAGAGCTGAAGTTTTTGTTTAGTAGCCGGGAAACTTCAGCCCTAGAGCTGAAGTTTTTGTTTAGTAGCCGGGAAACTTCAGCCCTAGAGCTGAAGTTTTTGTTTAGTAGCCGGGAAACTTCAGCCCTAGAGCTGAAGTTTTTGTTTAGTAGCCGGGAAACTTCAGCCCTAGAGCTGAAGTTTTTGTTTAGTAGCCGGGAAACTTCAGCCCTAGAGCTGAAGTTTTTGTTTAGTAACCCGGAAACTTCCGCTCTAGAGCTGAAGTTTCCCGGTTACTAAACAAAAACTTATAAAATAAAACTTCAGCTCTAGAGCTGAAGTTTTTAGAGCTGAAGTTTGCGAGTTACAAAACAAAAATTTTAGCTCTAGAGATGAACTTCAGGCCCAGCTACTAAAATGCTGAAGTTTTGTGTAATTGCCTTTTCTACTTCAGCCCCGTGTGCTGAAGTCATGTGAAAAAACGGGTATACTTGCAATTTTTTTTGTAAAGCGGACACATATTAAAATATGGCACAAAAAATATGTATAGATGCAAATGCCCCTTAATTCTTTCAGGCAAAACATACAAAATCCGTAGGCTCGACCAGTCGTTGTATATTAACTTATCAAATAAGCTCATCAACAAAAATTTGTTTTGTTTCCCTTTATAATACTAAGTAAATTAGTAACTTGGTTGCTTTTTAATTAATTTAAATGTTATGCAACTAGTAGATGCGCTTCAACTTTTCATTCATGGATTCACATGCGTTGCATGATATTTAGCATTCAATAATTTAATTCACTAATCTCATACTATAGTTTTAGCTTTAGTTAATTTCTAATCTTTTCGTCATACTTGCGGATTCGCTGGCGTAGCACGATAATAACATTTTAATAAATAATTTTCTCAAAGCACAAATATAGTAAGTTTTCTGAAAAATAATAGCGTGTTAATAATCCTTTGTCATAACTGTGGATTCGCTTGCGTAGCGCTGTTACGACAAAATTAATAAAATTCGTCTTGGTCGCACATTCGCTTTCGTCGTGTGGTTAGGATAATTTTATATTATTTATATCATTCTTTTTAACAACTTTAATAAATAAAAGCGGACATGTAAAATATGCAAATTATATAAATCACAATTTATTCAAAATTAATTCAAGCCAATTTTAAGTCAATAAAAAGATCGTGCTAGAACCACGAGACTCGGGGAATGCCTTACACCTTCTCCCCGATCAACATAATTTCTTACCCGAACTTTATTTTTGCGGGCCGATAATAATAGAGTCAACCCTTCCTTTGACTAGGGATTCAAATAAAAGGAGACTTGGAATACTAAAAACCAATTCCAAGTGGCGACTCTGTAAATAAAATATTCTCTACTAATATTTATCACTTTAATTGGAAAAAATTCTTTAACCCACATATCCATCATATATTATTTTTGGGGTAAAAAATGGGTGTGACAGCTCTGACGACTCTGTTGGAGATAACCAGAATTCGAGCTTATACATGTTGACTTTTTATTTGGCTTTATTAATTATATATATATTGTGATTTATTTGTGCAATGTGCTACCTGTTCGATTTTTATCGTTTTGATATTGTTGAACTGTACATATAAACTGTTTTCTCACGCACCCCCTCTGAGTCTTCTTGAAATTAAAATTGGGCATTTTCTTGACATAACCCGCTTTCTTTGAGATAGCCGAGGTTCTTGTCACCCGGTGAAGGATTTTAATCACACCTGTTTTAGGCGGGGAGCACCACCAGTTAAGTCGGAAAACAATGCTACCGGTACGCTGACCTTCCTCGACTCGAGCTGTCCGCTCGAGTAAGCCAGTCTACATAACTTTTCCACCAAGATTTAAACCTAGAAAAACAAATCTCATGCTGTATTTCCCTAGTAGATTCGCTCCATGTGCATCACGTGCATTTGACTTAGCGAAACTCGGCAGGGGTTGGGTCCGTATAAGACAGGTATCCTATTTGAGACCATCATGTTCATGTATGTGCTACTTGATACATCATTTGGAAGGCTTACTTGCATTGTGGACCAGCTTTAGAAAATTAGTTAGTGGAATTATTAGAAAAAAAAAAAGAAAAAAAAGGGAATCATTTTCCTAGTTCAGTGCAAATAAACCTTTGTTTTTTGTAAAAAATAATAATAAAATAAAAGATTTTGTAGTAGTTTGGTGTGAGGTGTCAAGATTAATTTTCATAAAAATCAAAAGAGAAAAGTACTCAGTCTCACCGAACTACGCAAGGTTTGATTCTCACCGGATGTGAGATACATATGCAACCTTTATCGGGTCCAGCCCCCAAACAACAACAACAAAAAACCTAGTTTGATCCCAACAGGTGGGGTCTAGGGAGGGTAGTTTGTACGCAGACTTTACCCCTACTTAATGGAGGTAGAGAGACTGTTTCCAATAGACCCTCGGCTCAGGAAGGACAAGAAGAGAAAAAAAGAGAGGGGAGGGGGGTAACGGATAAGTAGTACCAAATAATAGCAGCAGGGAATACAATACATGAGACAAACACAACAACCTAATGTAATAGAAATCTAAGAATATGAAGGGACATGCATGCTACTAAGACTAACAGTGAACAACTATAATCTTTGATACGTATAATCATGAAATTAGAGAAGAAAAAAAAAATTTTGAATTCCAAAATATTTTCATTCTTCTTTGGAAGTTTTTCTTTCGAAAATTAAAAAGAAAACTCAGAATCCAAAATATTTTCGAAAATTCAAAGGCATAAATTCAAAATCAAAAATATTTTCTTTCTTTTTAGACGAGGATTCAAAAAAAATCGAAATCCGAAAAAAATATATTTTCTTTCTTCTTTGGAAGTCGTTCTTTCAACAGCTCGCCAAAAAAAAAATCTAAATATATTTTCCTTTAAATCTATTTTTGAGATAGAAAATACAGAAATTTTAAAATAAATAAATAAATAAATTGAATTTCAATATTTTCATTCTTCTTTTGAAGTTTTTTCTTTCTGAAATTAAAAAGAAAACTCAGAATCCAAATATTTTTTTTCATTCAACGGCAAAAATTCAAAACTCCAAAAATATTTTCTTCTTCTTTGGAAGTCTTTCTTTTGAAAAATAAAATCTTACTCTTTAGAAATTTTCCATCCAACAATTCCCACAAAGAAAAATCTAAAAATATTTTCCATGTTAGGAGATTCGTGGTCTAATTTGTATATAAGTAAAAAACAAAAAAAAAATTTAGTTTATTTATTTATTCTTGATACACCTGAACTACGTAATGATCTGATTCATGCAACGATATGATACGTAGGCAACCCACAAAATGTTCGATCAAATATTTTTTAATGACTCTAAAGTAAGGGATCAAAATAAGGCGAGAGAAAGGAAAAAAAAAAGAGATAACAATGTCAATAAGTAACAAACCAATAAGCCGAAATGAAACATGAAGCCTTCCAAAAGCATATTAGAGATGGTGATATTTTAGGAGCATAACATATCTACGTGTGATTCCTATATGTAAAATGCTTAACCCTAACACATTTTTTGCCTCTTATATAGTAATCTTAAGGTGGTTGGTTTGTAGTGAAACTGACAACACATCATTACTTCACAAGATCTAAGAGAGCGGTGGTAATGAATAACAGTGATGAAATCGAATTGGTCAGTGACAATCCGCAGGGTCAGTCAGTTGAGAAAGAGTCGGAGGAAATAAGAAAATTAAGACAACAACTGTCAGATGTATATCAAGCTTGGGTTTTCGGTCCCACCCCAGGGTCCTTCTGAGGTAACTTCCACCATATCCCAGGCTACTCAAATCCCGCTCCATGCAACGAGCGACCACATTTTACCACCAGGGTATGTGCCAAACTACAGCCTCTATGCCGCCCCCGGTACCTCTAACATGCGACCTCCAGTCGCACCAGTCAAGAACACCCCTCTCGTCGTGTCTGGCGTACCGGTATATACAATCCTTCCACCACCTCCTGTGACGAGTCGAAACAATAAGCCACCATCTCATGCTTATGATAGCTAATACTATTCTCCAAATATGGCTTTCGGGGTCTCGGATCCATACAATCAGACTCCTCAGTACGAGTCACCAGTGGAATATGAAAAGCCTACCACGACGGTTAAGCTAGATGAGATGTCCAGGAAAATGAAAAGTCTTGAACAGAATTATAAAGAATATATAGGGACTAGGTGGTCACAAAAGTGTTTCATTCAGTGATCTATGCATGTTCCCTCACATCCATTTGCAACGAGGGTTCAAGACCCCAAAATTTGAGAAATATGATGGATATGGCAACACTATCGCCCACTTGAAAAGGTACTGTAACCAGTTGAGGGGTGCAGGAAGAAAGGAAGAGATGCTGATGGCTTAATTTGGGGAAAGCCTTGTGGGGGTAGCTTCCGAATGGTTCGTTGACCAAGATACCTGGCATGTTTGGGATGACATGCCCAGGCCTTCGTCAAACATCTTCAGTACAACATTGATATTGCGCCGGATCGTAATTCCTTGTCCAATATGAAGAAAAAGCCGACCGAAAGTTTTAGGGAGTATGCCATCAAGTGGAGGGAGCAAGCAGCTAGAGTTAAGCCACCATGGATAACCACGAGTTGATAATTGTTTTTCTAGAGACTCAAGAGCCTGATTACTTCCAGAACATGATGTCCGCGATGGGTAGACCTTTTAAGAAGCAATCAAAATAGGGGAGATGGTCGAAAATGGCCTCAAGACTGGCAGAATTGTAAGTCAAGCTGCTCTCAAGGCCACCACTCAAGCTATCCAAAATGGGTTGGGAGGTTTGGCAAATAGAAATAAGAGAGATGAAGGGTCCATGATGGTTTCAGGATCTAGGGAGTTCAAAGAGGGGCATCGCATCCTTATGTTCAAGTTCAGCAGGGGCAATCCAACTACTCTCAACATTACCATCCCCCGCCAATTCCTCAATACTCTGTGGGCCCACCATAATATACAGTGTTCAATGCTCAATTATATGCTCGGCCTCCCAATCAGCAGGTACGAGCACCAACTCCATGGGCCCCCCAACCTTAGCAGTAAAGTTTTTGGGCACCCTACAATGCTCGTCCCAGGCAGGATTATGGTCGAGAGCAGAGGCCAGCAGAAAAATTCACTCCATTGGCCGAATCATACTCTAGTCTATTCCAGAAACTGAAGTAAATGGGCGTGATTGGACCCATCACTCCCCACCATATACATCCTGATTCACATGGATTTCAAGCAAATGCTAGATGTGAATATCATTCAGGTGCCCCGGGGCATATCACTGATGACTGTTGGACTCTGAAAAGATCCATAGAGAGACTCATTTCTGAAAAATTGATTGTAGTGACGAATGGCAAAGACCCTCCTAATGTGACAAATAACCCGTTACCAGCACACAATGATGTTCATTTTATGGGAATGATTGGTCGAGATCAAGAATACAAGCCGGTCGATTGAGCAAAAATGACAGTGGGTGCAATTCAAGAAGGACTAGGTCTGAAAGTAAGTCCTAGTCGAGATATGCCATTGATTGCGAGAGGCGCCGAAAGCTCAAATAAGGTAACTTTATTTGTTCCAAAAATCTTGAGGTTGGAAGTTCACTCGGTGTTCCAAGCCTAAGGTTATATGTACTTAGAGGCCACCTCGTCACAAGGCAAAAGCAGGGAGGTACGAAAGGTATAACAGAGCCGATCATAATCAAGCCTACCGTGCAACTCCCTATGACCAACACAAAAACCACTCCTTGGAACTACAACAAAACTATGATGACCTACAAAGGCAAGGAAATCATAGAGGAAGTGGGGGAAACTAGAGGTTTGACTCAATCGGGGAGATGCTACTCTCCAGAAGAGTTGAGGAAGTCCAAGAAAATCAGAGATGGCCAATTGCCAATAAAGAAACTAGTCACTAAAGCAGAGGTGGATGAGTTTTTGAAAAAGATGAAAATTCAGGATTACTCAATCATTGATCAGCTAAGAAAGACTCCTGCACAAATTTCTCTACTATCTCTGCTCATACATTCCAAAGAGCATGCCCGTGTACTAATCAAGGTCCTGAACGAGGCACATATCTCAGAGGAGACCATAGTGAATCAGTTAGAGAAGACGACCAATAGATTTTTTTGAAGTGAACAGAATCTCCTTTACTGATGATGAACTTCCCGAAGAGGGAGCTGGGCACAATAGGGCTTTGAACTTGATGGTCAAATGTGAGGGGAATTATTTAAAGTGAGTCATGGTTGATGGAGGACTCAAGTGTAGATGTATGTCCTCTATCTACCTTGCAAAGCATGAAGATCAATACAGACAATATTCGACCAGCAATGTTCGCATCCGGGCTTTTGATGGCTTAACAAGAGATACCATTGGGGAGATCAACCTTACCATGACGATTAGGCCAGTTGACTTTGAGATTGTCTTCCAAGTAGTGGACATGGCCACTTCTTATAACTTTCTTCTTGGAAGGCCATGGATCCATACGGCCCGAGTTGTGCCATCCACCTTGCATTAGATGCTCAAATTCGAACATGACATCAAAGAAATTATTGTTCATAGGAAAGACGAGTCTTCCATTTATAAAGACCCGTTAATCCCCTGTATTGAGGCTAATGAAGGGTCTGAGTCCATTGTCTATCATGCTTTTGAAGTGGTTGTTGTGGACCATGTCGAGGAAGGAAAGCCCATTCTGCATCCTCGTCTTTCCGCCACATTTTTAATGGTGGTTGCAGTTATGATGAGACAAGGTTATGAGCCAGAAAAAGGCTTGGGGGCATCATTGCAAAGAATTTTAGAGCCTATTTCTTCGTTCGGTAACCAAGGTACTTTTGGATTAGGCTTCAGGCCAACACAAGCAGATGAAAACAAAGCCAAACACCGCAAAAAGCATGGATGGGTCTTATAACAGCCCATCTCTCACATTTTCTATACTTTTGTCAAGCCACGACCCCGAGAGGGTCAAAATTCCTCGATGCGCGCAAACATTGATAAAATTTGCCATAGCCTCAGCCAGATGTTTTCTGAAGTGAATATGATCCAGACTGGTGAAGGCACTAGTCGTGCCGATATGCAACTAATTGACCCAGACATCATGCTCAACAACTGGCACTATAACAAATTTGGCCTAAGGCCACACAAATTATAGACAACACTTGAAAAATGTGGCTGAAAGTATCTTTGCCAACATTTTTTAAGGGATGGCCATTGTCTAGCACTTTTGGCTATGGGTTTTAGGCAACGCTTAAAAAGTGTTCCTTTTAATTGTATAGACTACACTTTTCAATTGATGTCAAATCATAAAATAATTAACAACACTTATTCATATGTAATGCAACACTTTTAGGCGTGCTTGTTTACATCCCCTAGAAATTCCTGCTCAAATTTTTCCCTAAAATTTGGCCGAATTATTATGCCCTAAAATATCCCGCTCTTTCCAAATTTTACCCACTCTACAATAGAATTCCATCCTTCATCTTCTCTAATATTTGACTCTTCTTCTAATTAAGAAGCAAATTAGTGTGGGTTTTATGGAAATATCTGATGGAGGCACTACATCTCTTCTAGTTTCTCTTCTAAAAAGTCAAAGTACTCTTTTCGTTTGGGTTCTTCGGCCATCAGTTGCAATTGGGGATTTTGATTTTTGGGATTACAGTCGTTGTTGATCTCCATTTTTCTAAAGCTTGTGTAAGATTTCTCTGAAATTTTTGGTTTCAGTTTAATTACTTTGCAATTTGGCTTGTCTAAAATTTCTACAATTCCTTTTTTTTGTTTAATGGCTTTTTCGAAGTTTTTCTGAAGTTGATTTGCTTATTTAGTTGATAGCTTTGTAATTTGTTTAGTTAAAGGATTGTACAGAATCCTTTGATAATCTTATTTTGGAAATATCAACTTTTTTGGACCCTTTTGATGGTAGACGAAACAACGATCCTCAATGTGGTGTTCTTGGCCTTCAATCTCTCATCGCTAAAGCTGATGGTGGAGCCGCCGTGACCTCTGTCTATTTCTTCCGTTTTCTCACTTCTCTTGATGGCCCTCCTAATGATGACGCCCTTCTTTCCCTCATCGCTCGACCATAAGCCCTCTTATTTTCATTTAAATTATCTGCCTAAACTAATTGTTTGAGTTATTTATATATAAAGAGTTATTAAAATATTTGGCATTTTATTCGCTCATTCTAACTTGTCCAAATTCACGTACTAATTCTTGTTTTGCTCTAATATTATGTTGTTATGTATGAATCGACTCAACTTAAAAGCTTAAATTGATCGAGATAGTGCATTTTAAATGTTTTTATTTTAATTAGGATAAAGGTATAAATTTATACCTCTTTTGTACAAAAATAATTTTAATCTTTGCCATCCCTTTTATTTTGGAGGCATTCATGCCCTGTGTTAACAGACTGTCCCTTGACTTTAACTAGCTCCATCTTGAATTGTGTGGTACCACGCTTCGAAATACTTTCGGTGATATCTAAAATTATACATCTTCTTTGACTATAATTTAAAGTTAACACCTCATACTTCACGTTAGAATTGCGTTATTGTTCATGGCAAACGTCATATGATGTGCTATTGAAAAAGGTATGAATGACCTCCAAAATCATAAGACAAGGATACATAAAATAGATGGTTGCCGAGGTTATATCGAAAATAGCCTCTTTGCCTTTATAGGGCAGGGGTAATGTTGCGTACACACTATCTTCCCCAGGCCCCACGTATGGGATTAAGCTTGGTTTGTTGTTATTGTTATTTATACATAAGTTTTTTTTATGATGGAAAAAACTTACGGAATACACCAAAATTCAAGATTTAGAGAGCCTTCTTATAATGTAACTCTCTATTCCATTAGTTTTTCTTCAGTTGCATTAGAACGTGGGGGTGCAAATACTATTAAGAACATATTTCAATCTTAGTGTGCATATCCTTTACTTAGTGATGTGCACGTTTGTTCCACAATATATATAAGCTACTTTAGGAACTAACTGTGTATTGAGTAGTAATAATCTAAATGTGTAATGAAAAACTCAACTCTTTAATTGAGTAGTATAATTCGTTATTATTTCTACAGGAACATGCTTTCTTCTTTGCTTCTTATGTGATAGTGGCTCCAAAAATTTGTGGAGTATATTTAATTTGTTTTTGTATTACTGTCATTCTGCAGATTGCTTCTTCAATACCATGACGAAGAAGTTTATGATCATACTTTTAGTTATGAAGCAATTTTTTCTTGGTTTATGAAAAATATTATTGCTTGGTTGGTTGTAATAAATTTTTGGTTGTAAACTTGTAATAAACTGTTGAAAAGAATATTATTGTTTCCATTTTTTTGCTTGATTTATGTAGCAAACATCTTTGGTGAGGGGAACATAGCTTTCATTTTCAGGTATAATCTTTCATCTCAGTTATTTCAATTTCTTTGTAATGCTTCAACTATTTAATTACATCTTCCTGACATTGCTAATATATAATTCCATCAGTTTCTTTAAGATTTCTAGGCGCAGTCGGATGTTCTCTAGTAATGGCAGAATTCTTGAGAAAATTGAGAAGATGCTAGTCACTATTGCAGATATAGGAGTACATGCTTCAGTAAAAAATATTTGTGAATAACTTTGAATAAGCTAAACTCTTCCCCTACAATCTTTTAGTAGAAGACAATCTGTTTAATTGTTATGTACTTAATGATTGTCCTAAGTTTTAGATTATTCTTTGTGAAATTATTTTTTTCCGATTGCCATCTTGGTTCCTTGATGTATGTTCAATAATATATTTTTACTTTATTCTGTATTTAACTTTAGGTTGTTGGTTCTACATCCGCATAAAGAAGAAATGAATATTGGCAAAATTTAGTTGAGAGCACAAAGCAGAGAAATGCAGATATTGATAAATTTAATTGAAAGCACAAAGCAGAGAAATGCAGTCTATGTTAGGTAAGCAATATATGCTTCTATCCAATCATACGATTGTCTAAAGTATATCATAAAGTAATATCTTTTTGCTTCTAGCCAGTAGAATTAAGAAATATATACTACTGTTAAACGTGAAATTGAGATTTTACTCAATAGTTATTTTCTTAAAAATTAGTGTTCCATCATAACACATGTTCAACTTTATTATGATATTTTATGTTTCATACTGTATGGAATTATGCTCCTTTCTTGTGATTACCATATCATAATGTAGTGTATAAGATTTTTGATAATGAATAGGGTCATTACTATTGTGCGGGTAAACTAGGTAATCTGTGGTTTAGATTCTTCTCAAATAAAAATGCACGATAAAAAGTTTAAGGTGGGGACTTAAAGAGAAGTAAGATTACATACCTAAAATTGAACAAGTTCCAATTTGCTTAACTTTTGTCAATTGGAATGAAATTTCTATCTATGTAATTATGTGTATTTTCTACCGTTTATGCTTGCTTGTCCAAAATACATGAATATTATACATATTAAACTAAGAGATAATAGAAGTTGTTGAACCATTTATGTGTAAGAACTTGATTTATAGCTTTATCAGCTTTCCACAACAGAAGCTAGAACTGCAGTTTTAAGATCATAAATGAATGGAGAATTTTGCTAAACTAAAGGAACAAATTCAGTTTATGATAAAGGAAAAAAAGAGAAATAATGCTTAAGCCTTATATTTATAACAGACATCTATTCTTTGAATAGTGCTTGGTACTTAAATTTCCTAGGGGCAAACTCTGCCAATTTTCTTTGAGTTTGCACTTAAATACTATTGAATTCTATCTAATTATTAATTTTATTTTGATTATGTAGGAAATTCTGGTAAGCAATTGGATATGGTGGCCAAAAGACAAATTGATAAAGACTTTGAACAATTATGATATTTTTTATTCCTGATACTATAGTGATATATTTGGTTTTGTAAAGTTAATTTCTAGTATGCACCTTGAAATATTTGTATTTTTAGTTGATGTACTACATGAGATTTATTCCCATTTTGAAGTTCATTGCAAGTACATGCATTTGAACTATTCTTTTATTATCTTCTATATAATTGAATGTTGGAGATCCCTACTTAAATGTGATTATAGGATATATACAAAAATTAATTTGTTGACCACAAAAGCATGGCTTGTATAATAATAAAATATGCTTTATAGCTTAGACAAAAGTGTCATGCTTCAAAAGTTTGACCGTAGGAATTAGCAAATTAGTGGACGATATAGCAGCATAGCAAAAGCTATACCTTACAATTGTTGCCTAAGAGTAACAATGGCTATGCTTTTAAGGTGTTGTAGTAGTACACGAAAACTGTTATCATAGAGGGAGTAACAAGCGTGGTCTTTGTTACTCTTTAGGCTATACTTTTCAAGTATGTCTCCTAAAGCAACACTGGTAAAGCGTTGCCTTAGGTCAAAGGTTATGCTCATTTAGGCCACCCCTCGAAAAGCGTTGCTTTAGGTCGAAAAGTGTGGCCTTTGAGAAAAAGCCACACTTTTTGATAGTTTAGGCAACACTTTTCAGATGTGGTTAAAGGCCTAAAATATTGTAGTGTGGGAAGCAACTCCTCTCCCCACAAGGAGGAGTCTTGGTAGTTTGCTTTTGCAGCTTCTTTTTGTATTTTGGGTTGCTTTCAGGGTTATAATCCAAACATCTCAGTATGATTGTTTTGTTTTTATGCTAACCCTTCTATCCTTTCGAATTCAATAAAATGCAGTTCAGTTTCCTATTAAATTTTGTATATTTTCCTTTTCCTAATTCCTGTCATTTTGTTTCCATTTTAGTTTTGTTATTGCCTGCTTTAATAACATGACATGCATGCGGAATTCACGTCCAGATCTTAAAAAGCTGTCTAATATCGAAATAATGCATCAAAAGGTTGAATATGATGAAGATGAGGTTGTTAAGGAAATAAAAGGAGAGTTGGAACAATTTGAAAACAAGCCTAAGCCCAACCTCTATGAAAATGAGCCGATTAATATCTAAAGTCATGAAGAAGTTACAGAAACTAAGATAAGCATCATACTGAACAAAAAACCATAGATACCTTGATTCAAATTTTATTTGAATACAGTGTCGATGCCTCCTTTTTCTAGCAAAATCGGGTTTATGATATTTGGGCGGACAACTCATTTCCTTTTGGGAATTGGGTTTGCAATTGAAGAGTCGACACCTAATGATTAAGTGCATTATGGCACTAATAAGAAGTTTGATTTAGAAAACCAGAGATTGGGTAAGGGCTTGAAATTATCTCGAGGGGAAGGTGTTGGCACCCCTCAAGATCCACTAGTGTGGTTTCCGGCCATGCTATAATTGTGACTTTAAGTGCAAATGACAAGTGAACAAGTAAGAATTTGCAAATACGAGATAGTTTTCACATAACGCTTGCAAGCAACTGGAGTAAAAGAAGTTAAAGAAGCTAAAATTTGGGAAGAAAGCAGTTTTTAAAAGTTCTGAAAATAACTAAGTAAAAGGGAGGGGTTTTCACATAATTGATGCAAGTAATTGGAGTAAAAGAGGTTAAAGAAGCTGAAATTGACAATTTTTCAAAATTCTGAAAAATAAATAAGTAAAGGGAAGGGGTCCTAGGTTTATAAATAATATGGATCACCCCACACAACACCCGATAACCGTTTATACACGTGGTGTTATCGGGTGGTCATCATATCCATATCTACCCTTTCACACCCCGTTAAGATATTAAAACGCGGAATAGACTCGTTTGCTTATTGCATGCTATTACCCGTCCCAATCCTATCAGTCCCAGAGGCATTTAGGACTACTAATCCTAAGGGAAAGGTATGTTAGGCTTATTTGTAGTTTCAAAGGCAAAATTCTAAGGCGACATACAAAACATGTATAGCAAATTGGGGGAAAGCACATAACAAGTAAAAAGGCTCAGATATACCTCCTTAAGAAGAAGCAAATTGTCTAGCATGACTTCAGATATTGGTTTTAGTTTGAATTAAATGAGAAGTCTGAATTAGGCCTTGTCTGGTTGTAGTTTATCAAGACTGACACAGTTAATTAATTACCTACAGGCTTTCCTAGATGGAAGTATACTGATTTTTTAAAGGAAAGCTTACTGATTTTAGAGCCAACCAAATTCTGCAAATATTAAATAATATTGCTACTGATTTTAGACTTATGGATAAAATAGATGAATCAGATTCAAATGACTGCTCCTATAGGCATGATTTCTAAACGTTATTGATTTTAAAATGATTATCGAGATGTAGGAATCTTATAGGCATGGTATCTAGGATGCAACTTGTTATTATTTCAACCTAGAGATTGTTTGCCTAATGACAGATGTGTATGCAGAAGTGTAAAAAACCTATAACTATGATTTCTATATGCAAAAACTTATAGGCATATTCTCTATATGTATTGATGCAATAACTTATAGGAAAGATTTCTAATATAGTAATGTAACAACTTAAAGGTAAGATTTCTATATGCAGAAACTTATAGGCATGGTCTCTATATGTATTGATGCAATAACTTATAGGCAAAATTTCTAATGTAGTAATGTATAAGTGCAAAATAGTAATTCCTATGAGCATATTGTCTACCTATATGCATACACAAGTGACCCTCCCCTTTTTACTAGAACCCCATACGTTATTAAATATATTACAGACCAAAATAAATTAGAAAAAAGTAAAATTACATCAAAAAATTAAGCTACAACCATACAGCATAATTCGGACTCAAGGTCTAACAATATGAGATAAACCAACTTCCAGGATCAGATTTCCAAATCCTTTCTCTTATTTGGGATGTGTCAAAGTTTCCAAGAGCCTCAAGGGGACTCTGGGCAGTGCTTACACCCCAAATAGATTGCAGAATTAGATTATAGTGCAGTGTGAAAGGTCCAGCCCTCAAATGTCCAAGTTTAGAAGGAACTCAAGGTCCCAATGCAAGGCTCACAGGAGGGGGGGGGGGACAGAACTTAAAGCCTAAGAATAAGTGTGAGTGCATAGAGGGGAATTAGGGAAGGCCCAGGCAGGCTGATGGCCCAGCAATTAGGAGGGATGGCACACCCCTGACCAGCCTGTTAGCCAAAATTAGGAGTTAGGATCCATTGAGGATCAGGTTCAGACCTGAGCAGTAATTTGGATACTGCCAGGCCATAAGCCTTAATTCAACCACATAGAAGGGAATATGGGTATGGAAATTCATAGCAGACAGCATATGCAAATAGAGAGTGGCATATTCAATTACAGAATATGAACAACAAAGTAAACAAGAATATAAAAACTATAAATTAACACATAGGGGGTTAGGCAAAAAAGTTAATTAGAACATACCAGTTTTAGGGGAAACAGACAAGTAAAGCAGTAATCTTGAGAAGCCAAGTTGCAAGCAAACGGTTTCAAAAGATCTTAGAAGGGAGCAGATTATTAAAATTGCAAGTGAGTAATGTGTGCTCGAGGATTGAACTCAAAGAAGTACTGTATTGTAAGTAGTGTAAGTTGAAAGTGTTGAACTGAAGGTTCAAAATATGTAAGTGCAAAAGGTTCGTGCCCCTTTTATAGTGCAGAAAACAAGTAAGAAAAGGTAGGGAAATAACATTGAAATCAATCTCTCATTAATTAAGGGATTCTAGTTTTCAACGGGTAAAAGACAATTAAGGAAAAAGTTAATCAGAAATATTTCCCAAGCAGTACAATAAAGGGTAAATACATAGAAGTTATTTAAGGAAAAATTCCAATGGTACACGGTTTTGTGAAAACTAAGGAAAGGGAATCAATCAAACAACCAATGAAATAAAGTTGCAGGCTTTTACTCGAATGAACCAAATCAGGAAGGGGTAAAGAAAGGTTTAATTTAAAGGAAATCAGTAACAATTAAGTAAACCCCATTAAAGGAATTCAGAATCAATTAGTAGTTGGCAAAAAACCCTTTTTTGAAAGAAGAACTTATCATATATAAAGCAGACAAATCAAACAAAAAAATCGTCATGTTACTAAGAAAAATAGTCTAACATTGAAAGGTTCAAAATCATAAGCAAAAAGGGGTACAAGTCCAATTTGCAGGCTTCACAATGAGTCTGAGAGTCCAGGGTCCCAAAGTGGAACACTAACTCGAACACAAAATCAAAATCGCCAAAGGAAACCCTAAATACTGGGGTTTCAAATCAAATCAGTCGTAGGGATGAGAAGGCGAGCCGTTAAAATAGACTCAGAGGTCTATTTCAGAGACTGATGAGAAACAAACAGATATGATACCAAGAAAGAAGGCTGATTCAAGATCATGAAGAACATATTTGAGAAAACTCGGAACTTAAACAAATTCAGAAGAAAGAGGTGATACAAACTTAAACAAAAGTAGATGAAACATGTTTAGCAAGAACACGAACAGAGTTTAGTAAAACAAAATTAAAGAACTCGATGATAAACACATATAGTAAAGATCAGAGAAAACATAACAAGGATTAACATGTGAGCACATAAGTAACATGTATAGTAGAAAAAGAAAAGTACAAATTCAGTACATGCGTAGTAAGAAGAAATCACATGAGCATGATATAGACAAACATACATAAAAAAGAAGAAGAAGAAGAATCAGAAGGATATTTTTTGAAAAAATCCTTTCAGAAACCCTAAATCGAAGACAAACAATTTTGAAAAAGGAAATTTGGGGGAAAACACTTCAAATGTCAAGTAAAGCATAAACACATCATAGATCTAAGCAAACAACACAGAAAGAACCTCGAATAGCTTAGGGTTTCAGAGAAACCCCAGAAATGAGAAAGGCTTGGAAGAAGAATTAGATCCTGAGTTGGAGAGGTCAGGAATCAGGCTCACGAATCTTAAATATTCCGGAGCAAAGGCCGGAGGGGCCATAGAACCAAAGATTTGAGAAGATCTGAAAGAGAACTGTCAAGGTCAAGTCTCGAAGCTTCAAACAACCATGGTTTGATGGTGGAGGGAGGTGAGTACCAGCTATCCATGGCCTGAGAAGCCATGGATTCCGGTGAAAGGCGGTTGAAAGGGGATAGGAGGAGGTTAGGGTTCCGAAGAGCTTTGAGATAGTTTGGGATTCAAAGACAGCAGATTAGGTGAAATGAGGGATTAGGGTAGGTCGTTCAGGGTTAAAAAAGATAAAGGGGTTTATGGCCGTTGATCAAAAAGATTAATGGCCTGGATCAAAGATAGAAAACGGGCGGATTTTAAATTGGGTCAGGGGACCGAGTTGAAATAAAATTGGGATGGTCCAAATAAGGGTAGAATTGGGTCAATTTAAGGTTAAAATTGAAATGCAAAAGAGGCTGTAATTGAAATAAAGGGAGGCTAAATGTTCAATGGCCAATTTTTTCTTTTTATTTTGTAAAAATAGTGAAAATAATTTTAAAAGCAACTTAAAAGTACTGAACTAATTAATAATATATAAATATTAAATTAAAAATACTCGGACCAATTTTATAATGAAAAAATACTATTAATCTTAAAGCAGGTGAAAATTGCAATTATATGCAATTTATCTTTAAAAATTCCAAATAAATTCGTAAAAATATACAAAAATTACCTTAACTATATTTTGGTATAAATATGAGGATAAAATAATTTATTCACCAAAATGATAATCTTGGGAATAATTATTGGATTTTTGTATTGCTAAAATGGATAATAAATTGATTGTTAGAATCTTTAAAATTTGAGAAAAATACTAAAACACTTGGGTATGCTTATATATGCATATATATGTTATTTTAAAAGTATTTTATGTATAAAAAATTCATAAGGACAAATTGGGTATCAATAACTACCCCTCTTTACCCGGGAAAGGTGAAAGAGTTGTCGGGTAAAGATATGATGGCCAATTTTGACCGAACGGAATGGTTTGAAGTGATTGACCGAGATCTGGTCCCTGAGCTGCCTACGTATCCCTGGTCTTACAGGAATCAGGTCATATGTAGTTCGGGATCCATCGACGGAATATGTCGATGGAGATTTTCGGAAAACGAACGCCATATTCAGGTTGAGAAAGATGGTTGAAGTCTAGTAGGCTGCGGGAACTGGAGCGGGATCGTTCCTACTGATACGGCCGTTATATATATATTGCATAAATTTAAACATGATGCAAGTTCACGTTGGACCATGAATGCTGTCTTTGGACGGTTAGGATGACATCCTCAGACCATGACGTCTGGGGCCATGAAGCACATAAACAAGATTTTAAG
Source organism: Nicotiana glauca (assembly GCA_026770625.1). NCBI lineage: Eukaryota > Viridiplantae > Streptophyta > Magnoliopsida > Solanales > Solanaceae > Nicotiana > Nicotiana glauca. The sequence continues at coordinate 220,333 of MU712083.1, read as the reverse complement.
GCTATGAAATGATATTCTCGGGCTATGATAATAATGCCTCCAAACTATGATGCCTTTGAATAATGATATGCAGGAGATAAAATGGGGTCCTCAGGCAATGGAATGGCATTCTCGGGCTATGAAAATGGTGCCTCCAAACAATGATGCCTTCGGACAATTTGGCGATCTTTCAGCCCATAAAATGTGAAAGGCGGCGATCTTTCAGCCCATGAAATGCAAAAGGAGACGATATTTTAGCCATGCAAGATATAAATAAGGGTGGCGATCTTTCAGCTAACGCAAGATGTAAAAGGTGGCGATATTTCAGCCATGCAGATGTAAGTAAAGTGGCGATATTTCAGCCATGCAGATGTAAGTAAAGGTGGCAATCTTTCAGCCATGCAAGATGTAAATAAGGGTGGCTATATTTCAGCTGATGCAAGATGTAAATAAGGTGGCAATATTTCAGCCATGCAGATGTAAGTAAAAGTGACGATCTTTCATCCATGCAAGATATAAACGGTGGCGATATTTTAGCCGATGCAAGATGTAAATAATGGTGGAGATATTTCAGCCGATGCAAGATGTAAATAAGGTGGCGATATTTCAGCCATGCATATGGAGGTAGAGCTTAACCTCGGAAGGCAGAAAGGTAGCCTTATGCAATGCAGAAAAATGTAGATGGAGACAGAGCTTAGTCTCGGAAGGCAGAAAGGTAGCCTTATGCAATGCAGCAATGCAGATGGAGGTAGAGCTTAACCTCGGAAGGCATAAAGGTAGCCTTATGCAATGTAGAAAAATGCTGATGGAGGTAGAGCTTAACCTCGGAAGGCAAAAAGGTAGCCTTATGTAATGCAGAAAAATACACATGGAGGTAGAGCTTAACCTCGGAAGGTAGAAAGGTAGCCTTATGCAATGCAGAAAAATGCAGATGGAGGTAGATCTTAACCTCGGAAGGCAAAAGGGTAGCCTTATGCAATGTAGAAAAGTAAAAGGCGAATAGTAGTAAAATCTGTTAGCTGATGGCTTGATAACTAATAGCTGATTACGATATCGTGGTTGCTGGGGATGTTGTGTGCGGATAGAAAATATGAATAGGTGATGGTTCTGAGGGTCTTATTCCCGAAAAGTATGAGTGTATAAATGTATTTGGTGATTTGCAACTTGGGTGCCTGCATCAAAAGAAAAATCGTGAGTTTTGTAGAGGAGAAAGGTTAGTTCGTATTCCCCGTGGACTTCGCCTGTCCTGCTTGGCTCTGTTTTCAATGATGTTGTGTATCATCAGGGTAGCACTGCTAAAGAAAGCATTTTTGATAATAGACATGCGTGATTTAGTAAAAATGTAACATAAATACATAATTGAAAAATAGTTTTCTTTAGATAAACCGGCGACTGTGACGCGGTTCAAGACATTGAAACCTCTCTTGCTCCGAAATTTTGAGGGTCCTCCTCAAAATTTTGCCCCAGTTTACTAGGTTGATATTTCTGACGGCTGCTTGCGATGATCGG
>MU712083.1:142493-205857 GCA_026770625.1 Nicotiana glauca | reverse complement strand
ATATATATATATATATATATATTACATAAATTTAAACGTGATGCAAGTTCCCGTTGGACCATGAATGATGTCTTTGGACGGTTAGGATGACGTCCTCAGACCATGACGTCCTGGGCCATGAACCGCATAATAAAGTATTCCCAGGCTATGAAATGATGTTCTCGAGCTATGATAATGACGCCTCTAAACTATGACGCCTTTGAATAATGATATGCAGGAGATAAAATGGGGTCCTCAGGCCATGGCATGGCATTCTCGGGCTATAAAAATGGTGCCTCCGAACAATGATGCCTTTGGACAATTTGGCAATCTTTCAGCCCATGAAATGCGAAAGGCGGCGATCTTTCAGTCTATGAAATACAAAAGGTGGCGATATTTCAGCCATGCAAGATGTAATAAGGGTGGCGATCTTTCAGCTAATGCAAGATGTAAAAGGTGGCGATATTTCAGCCATGCAGATGTAAGTAAAGTGGCAATATTTCAGCCATGCAGATGTAAGTAAAGGTGGCAATCTTTCAGCCATGCAAGATGTATAAAAGGGTGGCGATATTTCAGCGGATGCAAGATGTAAATAAGGTGGCGATATTTCAGCCATGCAGATATAAGTAAAGGTGGCGATCTTTCATCCATGAAATATGTAAACGGTGGCGATATTTCAACCGATGCCAGATGTAAATAATGGTGCCGATATTTCAGCCGATGCAAGATATAAATAAGGTGGCGATATTTCAGCTATGCAGATGGATGTAGAGCTTAATCTTAGAATGCAGAAAGGTAGCCTTATGCAATGCAGAAAAATATAGATGGAGACAGAGCTTAGTGTCGGAAGGCAGAAAGGTAGCCGTATGCAATGCAAAAAATGTAGATGGAGGTAGAGCTTAACCCCGGAAGGCAAAAAGGTAGCCTTATACAATGCAGAAAAATACAGATAGAGGTAGAGCTTAACCTCGAAAGGCAAAAAGGTAGCCTTATGCAATGTAAAAAAATACAGATGGAGGTAGAGCTTAACCTCAGAAGGCAGAAAGGTAGCCTTATGCAATGTAGAAAAGTAAAAGGTGAATAGTAGTAAAATCTCTTAGCTGATGGCTTGATAGTTGATAGCTGATAACTAATTGCGATATTGTGCTTGCTGGGGATGTTGTGTGTAGATAGAAAATGTGAATAGGTAATAGTTCTGAGGGTCGTAATCCTAAAAAGTATGAGTTTATAAATGTATTAGGTGATTTGCAACTTGGGTGCCTGCATCCAAAGAAAAATCGTGAATTTTGTAGAGAGGAAAGGTTAGTTCGTATTCCCCGTGGACTTCGTTTGTCCTTCTTGGCTCTATTTTCAACGATGTTATGTATCATCAGGGTAGCGATGCTAAAAAAGCAATTTTGATAATAGACATGCGTGATTTAGTAAAAATGTAACATAAATACATAATTGAAAAATAGTTTTCTTTAGATGAACCGGCGACTATGACGCGGTTCAAGACATTGCAACCTCTCTTGCTCCGGAATTTTGAGGGTCCTCCTTACAATTCTGCCCCAGTTTACTGGGTTGATATTTCTGACGGTTGCTTGCGATGATCGGCTGAAGTTACTTCGGAATTTTGAGGTATCCTCTCTTAAACTGGAGTCATGTCAGACGTAGTTCAAATTACTTCATAATCATAAATGGTTACACATAGTATCGCTTCACTAGGTCTGAATTGATAGGCTTCGGCCAAACTTCTTCCTCCACTTCTGCGAGTATGAGGGCTCCTCCTGTTAGAACCTGGTGAACCATATATGGGCCTTGCCAGTTGGGAGAGAACTTCCCTTTGTCTTCATCTTGATGTGGAAAAATCTTTTTTAACACCAGCTGCCCCGGTGTTAACTGTCTAGGCTTGACCCTTTTGTTGAAGGCTCTGAACATTTTGTTCTGATAAAGCTGACCATGGCAAACTGCATTCATTCTTTTCCCTTCTATAAGAGCCAACTGCTCGTAACAACCATTCTGCATCGTCGAGTTCTGCTTCCTGTATGATCCTTGGGGAGGGAATTTCTACCTCGGCGGGGATGACTGCTTCTGTACCATAAACCGGCATATAAGGGGTTGACAAGTTGATGTGCGAACTATGTTGCGGTCCCCCAATAAAGCAAATGATAACTTCCCATGCCATTGTTTATGGTTTTCTATCATCTTCTTTAGTATCTTCTTTGATATTCTTATTGGCGTCTTCTACGACTCCATTCATCTGAGGCCTGTAAGCTGTGGAATTCTTGTGTTTGATCTAGAAGATTTTACACATAGCTTTCATCAACTCACTGTTGAGTTTGGAGCCATTATGATAATGATTGATTCTGGAACCCCGAATCGAAAACGATACGGTCACGGACAAAGTCTGCCATGACTTTCTTAGTCACTACTCTATAAGATTTTGCTTTAACCCATTTGGTGAAAATAATCAATTGCTACCAGGATAAACCTATGCCCGTTTGATGTGGCAGGTTCGATTATTCTGATAACAACTATTCCCCATGTGGCGAACGGCTATGGCGAGCTTGTTGTATTAAGCTTATTAGGAGGTACCTTTATCATGTCTGCATGTACCTGGCAGTGGTGGCATTTTTGGACGTACTGGATGCAGTCCGCACCATGGTAATCCAAAAGTAACGAGCACAGAGTATCTTCTTGGCTAAGACAAAGCCGTTCATATGCGGACCACAGGTCCCGACATGGATTTCCTCTAGCAGTATAGATGCTTCCTTAGCATCGACACACCTTAGTAATCCCAAATCAGGAGTCCTCCTATATAGGATTCCTCCGCTGTGAAAGAAATTGTTGGACAACCTCCAAAGTGTGCATTTCTGAGTAGGATTTACAAGCTCCGGGTATTCTCCGTTTGCTAAATATTCCTTGATATCATGAAACAAAGGCTTTCCATCATCTTCTTTTTCAACATGAGCATAGTAGGCTGGCTAATGGTGGACCTTTATCGGAATAGGATCAATGAAATTCTTATCTGGATGTTGTATCATAGAGGACAGGGTAGCCAATGCATCCGCGAACTCATTCTAGATTTTGGGAACATGTTGAAATTCCGTCTTTGTGAACCTCTTTCTCAACTCCTGTACATGATGCAGGTATGGGACTATCTTGGAGTTCTTGGTTACCCATTCTTCTCGGACCTGATGTATAAGCAAGTTTGAATCTTCAATCACTAGTAACTCTTGGATGTTCATGTCAATAGCCATCTTGATCCCTAAGATGGAGGCTTCGTACTCGACCATATTGTTAGTACAGGGGAACCTGAGCTCCGCAGACGCCGAATAATGCTGGATAGTTTCTGATATTAGGGCTGCTCCTATGCCAACTCCTTTGAAATTCAATGCTCCATCGAAAAACATTCTCCAACTGTCATAGGATTCTGCAATGTCTTCTCCTACAAATAATCCTCCTTATCAGAAAAATACATCTTTAAGGGCTCGTATTCTTCGTCCACAAGGTTTTCTGTGAGGTGATCTGCTAATTCCTATCCTTTGATTGCTTTCTGAGTTACGTAGATAATGTCGAACTTACTCAGCAAGATTTGCCACTTGGCTAGCTTGCCAGTGGGCATGAGCTTCTGAAAGTTGTACTTCAATGGGTCCATTCTTGATATGAGATATGTGGTGTAAGCACAAAAATAATGCCTCAATTTCTGAGATACCCAAGTCAGGCACAACATGTGCATTCCAACAGAGAATACCGGGCCTCATACGGGGTGAACCTCTTGATGAGATAAGATGGCCTGCTCTTTTCTCCCTGTTTCATCATGCTACCCCAGAACATAACAAAATGCTTCATCTAGTACCACAAGGAAGAGTAACAGGGGTCTACCTAGCTCGGGCGGGACCAAAACTAGCAGTGTTGACAAGTACTCCTTGATTCTGTCAAAGGTCTTTTGGCAGTCATCTATCCATTTGGTAGCTGCATCCTTCTTTAGCATCTTAAAGATTGGCTCACAGATGGAAGTAGACTGTACTATGAACCGGCTGATGTAGTTAAGTCTTACCAAAAAACTCATTACTTCTTTCTTGTTCTTTAGCGGTGGTAATTCTTGAATAGCTTTGACCTTTGATGGATCCAATTCTATCCCTCGGCGACTCACAATAAACCCAAGCAATTTCCCAGCTGGAACCCCGAATGCACATTTTGTGGTATTCAATTTCAGGTTGTATCTTCTCAGTTATTGAAGAATTTCCTTAAATCGTCCATGTGATCGGCGACTTTCTTGGACTTAATGATGACGTCGTCTACATACACTTCGATCTCCTTGTGTATCATGTCATGGAAAATGGTAGTCATGGCCCTCATGTAGGTGGCTCCAGTATTCTTTAACCCAAATGACATCATCTTGTAACAATACATCCCCCACGATGTAATGAAGGCCATTTTCTCAACATCTTCTTCATCCATACATATCTAGTGGTATCCAGCAAAACAATCAACGAATGACTACAGCTCATACTTGGCACAGTTGTCAATCAAGATATGTATGTTTGGCAAGGGGAAGTCATCTTTTGGACTAGACTGTTTGAGGTCTCGGTAGTCAACACAGACTCTAAATTCCCGTCCTTCTTCGGTACTGGCACAATATTGGCTAACCATGTCGGATAGTCTACTACCCTGAGAACCTTAGCTTTGACCTGCTTAGTGACTTCTTCCTTGATTTTCAGACTCATATCTAGCTTGAACTTTCTGAGCTTCTGCTTTACTGACGGACATGCCAGATTAGTCGACAATTTGTGAGCCACAATGGATGTGCTTAGACCAGTCATGTCATCGTATGACCAAGCAAATATGTCTTCATACTCTCTTAGGAACTCTGTATATTCTTTCTTTTCTGACGGAGACAAATGGACACTGATTTGTGTTTCTTTGATATTTTTTGCATCTCCCAGGTTGACAATCTCAATCTCGTCCAAGTTGGACTTAGGCCTATTTTCGAAATTCTCAACTTCCTTAACAATCTCTTTCGGTATATCATCTTCCTCTAAATCTATGTCCGTTTGTTGCATTGTCTCGTTGCATGTCACAGTCATTGGTTCATCAAGATAAGTAATGGTAATACTGTTTGAGTAAAGTAATGAAAAATAAAAAGCATAAGATTTTTAAGAAACTGAATTACTTTTAATAAATTTCATAAATATTTTGAACATCGGAGCTCTTTCTTGCGAAAAATAAAAATGCGAAAAGAAAATAAACTAGTAAAACAAAATAGTGTGTGGTGCTTTGTTCAGCCTTTCTACCTCGAGGCACGCCGGGCTCTGGTAGTTCTGATGGACCAATTGTTGAGGCACTCTACTCGGCTCACGGCTTGTATGGAAGGGCCTTCCTTCCCCACCTCCTTGAAAATGACACAACGACCCATGTTATCATCTTCCAAAAACAAACTTCTCATTGCTGCTAGTACTTCCTCTTCTTCCGACCCATATATGACATTAACTAGTTGAAACGTCTACTCTAAGCAAGGTATCGACTGTTCTAGCGGGTAATAAGGACCGTGCCAAGATGGCGACCAGTGGTTGAATTCCTCCCAGGTGTACTCATATCCCAAACCAAAAGTGGTACCGTGTTTCTTCAGTTTGATAGGCTTAGCGATCCCTTAGAGATTATTGCTGAGTTCTTTGCCTGTTTCATACCCGCACCAGTTCAGTATGCTTTCGATTTTATTGTCCCACCATTTATCCTTGTCTACGGCATTGACTCGCTCGATGTGATGGTAGGTTTCTCTGCCTATCTTCCTTCTTCCTCTGATTGTTGGGATGGTGTGGCGACTATATATGGGATTATTACCGTCGCCGTAAATGATTACCTCTTGATGATTCCATTCAAATTTAACTGCCTAATATAGGGTCGACGCTACAGTCCCAGTGATATGTATCCAAGGACGTCCCAACAGCAAGTTGTAAGATGCTGGCATGTCTATCACCTGAAAGTCAAAGGCTTTGGGTGCTATCGTAGGCTTTGACATTGATGGCCCCGTCTTTGATCTCGTGTAGACCTTTCCCCAATATTTTGAGTGTCACCAATGGGCAAATATTGAGGCTGGACCCTCCATCGATCAGGACCCTGGTGATGAAATAATCCTTGCATTGCACAGTAATGTACAATGCCTTGTTGTGGCTCAGCCCTTTCGGTGGCAGCTCATCTTCATGTAAAGTGATTTTGTGACTCTCCAATACCTGCCTTACCATATTTGCCATTTCTCCTCCAATGATGTTGCTGGGTACATATGCCTCTCTCTACACCTTCAATAAGGCATTCTTATGTGCGTTAGAGCTTTGTAGCAGAGCCAAGATAGAGATCTGTGCTGGTGTTTTGTTCAACTGATCAATGACTGAGTACTCTTTGGCTTGTATCTTCCTCCAAAGGTCGCCAGGCATGGTTTCAGTGATGGTTGGCTGACAAGAGGCTTGCCTACTCGACTCAGCCAAATGCTCCAAGGTATAAACCCTACCGGTTCTTGTCATACCCCGTGCTGCACTTGCTTCTCCAGATTTGGTTTTCCCTTTTCTCCTCGCTTTGGCTGTGTAATCCTATGGTATGGCTTTTTGGTGGAATGATGTTACGGCTGTCATTGCTACCAAAATGGGCACCCTTGCTTTGGGAGGTAATACAACAACCTCAAATGGTACCGGTGCCTTTGGGGACCCAAACTTGAACTCGATTGGTGTTGGCGTCTTTGCGGAGGATGGTGTTTCAAGATCCAGTGGTACAGACATGTTCACCTCGGTCCTCAGAAGGCTGCATCTGGACTACAATCGGGTTAAGGGTGACTGTCGGTTTCTTAGGCTTGTCACCTTCTACTATCAACCCGATCGATTCCTTGGGGTCCCAATCATCTTCTACCTCAATCATGTGAACACCTCCACCTTTGTGTTCTGGTAAAGGGTTGTTACGGGCATTCGGAGCAGGCTCCTTTTCCACGATGATTTTGTTTTCAATCAAAGCTTGAATCTTATCCTTCAGAGAATGGAACTCATCAATGGTATGCCCCTTCATGCCGCAATGGTATGCATATTTTTTATTTGGGTTTTCCCACTGGGAGGGGTTTTTAGGGTTTACGTCAGGGATAGGGGTGACATAACTAGCTACTTTGAGCCTTTCATACAATTGGTCAACAGGTTCGGCAATGGCTGTGTATTATTTGGGAGGTCTGCGGTCGAAGTTTGGTCGGGGTCTAGGGAAATTTTGGCAAGGGGGAGGTGATTGCTAATGGGCTTGTTGGGTGTTATAGGCTTGGTAGACGTGTGTAGGCTGGGAGTATTTGGGTAAAGTAAGCTGATATGCGGGTGGTGGAGGCGATTGGTAAGTAGATGGTGGAGCTTGGTAAGAAGGCAAATGTGCTTGGTAATTTGGGGTAGGCTGATATGTGAGAGAGGATATTAGGTAGGTTTGGTATTTTATTGGGGATTTTGTTCTCTGTTCAACCGTCACGGCGCTTACGTCCCTTTTCTTGGATGTGCCACCAGACTGTAAAGCCTTGTTGGTAGCCTGCAAAGCCTCAAAGTTTGTGACCATACCACTTTTAATACCTTCTTTGATCCTTTCCCATAGCTTGAGGATGTCGGAAAATTTCTGGCCATTAATCAACATCAACCTTTTGTAATGCTGTGGGTCTTGAGCTCGGACGAAAAACCTGTTCGTTTGTTCTTCTTCTAAAGCTGGCCTTGTTGTAGTTCAGCCCTTCCGGTGGCATCTCATCTTCATGGAAAGTTATTTTGTGACTCTCTAATACCTTCCCTACCATGTTTGCCATTTCTCTTCCAGTGATGTTGCTGGGTACATATGCCTCTCTCAGCACCTTATATAAGGCATTCTTATTTGCGTCAGAGCTATTTAGCAGAGCCAAGATAGAGATCTGTGCTGGTGTTTTGTTCAACTGATCAATGACTGAATACTCTTTGGCTTGTATCTTCCTCCAGAGGCTATCAGGCGCAGTTTCAGTGATGGTCGGCTGACCAGAGGCTTGACTACTCGACTCAGCCAAATGTTCCCGGGGTATAAACCCTACTGGTTCTTGTCATACCCTGTGCTGCACTTGCTTCTCTAGATTTGGTTTTCCCTTTCCTCCTTGCTTCGACTGTGTAATCCCATGGTATGGCTTTTTGGTGGAACGGTGTTACGGCTGTCATTGCTACCGAAATGGGCACCCTTGCTTTGGGAGGTAATACAGTAACCTCAAATGGTATCGGTGCCTTTGGGGACCCAAACTTGACCTCGATTGGTGTTGGCATCTTTGCGAAGGATGGTGTTTCAAGATCTAGCGGTACGAACATGTTCACCTTGGTGTCTTTAGAAGGATGCATCTGGACTTCAATCGGGTTAAGGGTGACTGCCGGTTTCTTTTTCTCATCACCTTCTGCTATGAACCCCATCGATCCCTCTGGGTCCCAATCATCTTCTACCTCAATCATGTGAACACCTCCACCCTTGTGGTATGGTAGAGGGTTGTTACGGACATTCAGAGCAGGCTCCTTTGCCACGATGATTTTGTTTTCAATCAAAGCTTGGATCTTATCCTTCAGAGAGCAGCACTCATCAATGGTATGCCCCTTTATGCTGGAATGTTATGCACAGGTTTTATTTGGGTTTACCCACTGGGAGGGGTTTTTGGTGTTTATGGTAGGGATAGGGGTGACATAACCAGCAATTTTGAGCCTTTCATACAGCTGGTCGATAGGTTCGGCAATGACGGTGTATTATTTGGGAGGTCAGTGGTCGAAGTTTGATTGGAGTCTAGGGAAATTTTGGTGAGGGGAGGTGATTGATAATGGTCTTGTTAGATGTTATATGCTTGGTAGACGTGTGTGGGTTGGGAGTATTTGGGTGAAGTAGGCTGATATGCAGGTTGTGGAGGCAAGTGGTAAGTAGATGATGGAGCTTGGTAAGAAGGCAAATGTGCTTGGTACTTTGGGGCAGGCTGATATGTGATAGGGGATATTGGGTAGGTTTGGTATTTTATTGGGGATTTTGTTCTCTGTGCAACCATCGTGGCTCTTACGTCCCTTTTCTTGGATGTGCCACCAGACTGTAGAGCCTTTTTGGTAGCCTGCAAAGCCTAAAGGTTTGTGACCATACCACTTTTAATACCTTCTTCGATCCTTTCCCTTAGCTTGATGATGTAGGAAAAAGGTTTGTGACCATACCACTTTTAATACCTTCTTCGATCCTTTCCCTTAGCTTGATGATGTAGGAAAATTTCTGGCCTTCAATCAACATCAACCTTTCATAGTACTGTGGGTCTTGAGCCCGGACGAAAAACCTGTTAATTATTTCTTCTTCTAAAGCTGGCCTGACCTTAGCAGCTTCTGATCTCCAACGAGTAGCATACTCATGAAATGTCTCTGTAGGTTTCTTCTTTAAGTTCTGGATGTAGAATACATCTGGCGCATTCTCTGTGTTGAATCTGAACCTGTCCATGAAATCGGATACCATACTTACCCAATTTTTCCACTTCTTCAGGTCTTGGTTAATGTACCAAGACAGAGCATCTCCTTTCAGACTTCTCATAAAAAGCTTCATGTGAATCTTTTCATCCTTTCCTACTCCGACTAGCTTGTTGTAGTATGTCCTCAAATGAACTCTGGGATCCCCGGTGCCATCGAACATCTCGAACTTGGGAGGTTTGTACCCCTCGGGCAATTCGACATCTGGTTGAATGCAAAGGTTTTCATAATTCAGTCTCTCGATCCCCTTGCTTCCTTCAACACCCTAAACTCGGCTAGTCAGCTTCTTGAGTTCTGCGACCAGAATCCTTATAAGAGAGTATTTGTGATAAGACTCATGTGTGCTCGAGGCGGGTAAAATGGGGTGTGGTATGGTTTCCACATAGGTGGGGGTGTTGTGGTGAGTGTGAAGATGATCATTTATGGAGTTCGGTGGTTCAGGGATGAACAGTGGGGTGTTGTTTGAAGTGTGGCATGTGTTGCAGTGATGGCGGGGAGCAGGTTGGTTTTGTGGTTTTGGGATGTTTTATGGAGGTACAGGGTTTTGATTGTTGGGAAAGTTGACATCTGGGGTAGTGAGGGTAAATGACAAGCTTGCCAAGTTTCGAACATAGTCCATCCTTCCTGAAATTTCAACAACTTCTGATTGAGCTAGGAGCCACCTTCCTGAGTACCCTGAGTAACCTCTGCCCATTCAACTGGGTTTTCCTTTCTGATGTTGCTCAAATCTTCCATTTTCCCCTTGTTTCGGTTTCTGACGGGACTAGGAGGAGGAGTAGGTGGAGGTCCCTTGGATTTATGGAGTATGATGACGATGCCAGAGTGCACGAACTAACATTTGGGGAGGGGAATAAAACAAGAGTAAAACAAAAAAGTTAATAAGTTAGTGTGGGTTGTAAGAAAAGAAGTTGCGATATTTAAACACATTGTGCAAGAACATAATTCGTTTCCTAATTTGGGAGCCTCTTCATGCCTGAGATAGGCCTAGCAACAAGTTGATTTGGAGAACTTATAATGCTAAATGCCTTATTTTATTGATAAAAATAAGATGAATCCCAAAACGACACTAAAATAGCAGAAGATAAAATGTCACTAATGGCCATTGGCCTCGTTACATTTAAAGCAAAAAGAAAAGAATCCTATCTATTTGGTCCCCGAAGGACCTTCCCTAGACTCGACATCTTTAGCTCTATCGAACAACTTCACTAGCTGACGTAGTCCCAGCAGCAAGTATGCTCTAGCCAAGTGTCCACCTTCGTTTCCCTCAGCATTCTGGCAGTCTTCGATCCTCTTGATGAATTTCCTTTCTAGCTCCACTAAACCCCACTCCAAGTACCCCAATCGCTTGTTGGCGCTGACAGCCATGTCTTTCCACTCTTCAATCAGCTTTTGGTTGGCTTCTTGAATTTCCCGGTACTTACTTTAGCATTCCCAAATCCTCTTGTGCAATTGGTTGTTTGGACAAGGGTCTGATCACTGGAATGAAGATCTTCCCACCAGTTTAACAATTTCGGGTGGATGTTGGTGACCATACCGAATCTGGGGACTTTGTGCCTCATTTTCTGCAAAACAAAAGTGTTAGGCCCTTACTCCCGCCAGACTCGACTATTTAAATATCAATAATTGGCATAAGCAGCATTTAGTTCTCCAAATAAATGCATATACGTGGTAGTGTTCGTTTGGGTTCCAAGGAAATCGGGTGGACTTTGGACAAGGCTTATCTTAAAGAGTCATTATACGGACAACATAACTGACTCGGCTAGGTTTTGACAGTGATGCATGCACAATTAAACAGAGTAGGGTTTCTATGGGGTATTAGATTGGTACCCTTGAGCAGACAACTCAAGAGGGAAAGGCACGGAACCTTCGACTACACCATTGACCGACTAGTTTGATGGCAAATATGCCTTTGCCAAATTTAGGGGGTGATAATATCGAAAGCGCAACCACTCATTATAAGCGTTGCTATGGTATTTTGTTTGGCACGATGGAATATAATTTTGAATATGCAATTACAATAATGAAACAAGTTGTCATATTCATAAAGTAATGATTACAATAATTGCTCATAATTATAACAGTATTGAAGGAAAGCGGTAAAAGAAAGCATTAAAAAAATGAAACAAAGAGCCAAGTCAGTTTCGTAGTAGAAAAGAGATAAAGACATTAAATAAAGGCAATAAAGAAGTAGTAAAGTCACAAGTAATATGAAATGGTAAAAGCCTAAAGAAAATTCCTAGTGGAGTCGCCATACTGTCGATGCCCCCTTTTCTCGTAAAATCGAGTTTCTGACATTTGGACGGACAACTCATTTCCTTTTGAGAATTGGGTTTGCAATTGAAGAGTTGCCACCTTATGATTAAGTGCATTAGGACACTAAGAAGAAGTTTGATTTAGAAAACCAGAGATTGGGTAAGGTCTTAAAATTATCTCGAGGGGAGGGTGTTAGGCACCCCTCAAGATCCACTAGTGTGGTTCCCGGCCATGCTATAATTGTGACTTTAAGTGCAAATGACAAGTGAACAAGCAAGAATTTGCAAATACGAGATAATTTTCACATAACGGTTGCAAGCAACTGGAGTAAAAGAAGTTAAAGAAGCTGAAATTTGGGAAGAAAGCAGTTTTTAAAAGTTCTGAAAATAACTAAGTAAAAGGGAGGGGTTTTCACATAATTGATGCAAGTAATTGGAGTAAAAGAGGTTAAAGAAGCTGAAATTGGCAGTTTTTCAAAATTCTAAAAAATAAACAAGTAAAGGGAAGAGGTCCTAGGTTTATAAATAATATGGATCACCCCACACAACACTTGGTAATCGTTTATGCACGTGGTGTTATCGCGTGGTCATCATATCCATATCTACCCCTTCCCACGCTGTTAAGGTATTAAAATGCGGAATGGTCTTATTTGCTTATTGCATGCTATTATCCGTCCCGATACTATCAATCCCGGAGGTATTTAGGACTAATAATACTAAGGGGAAGGTATGTTAGGCTTATTTGTAGTTTCAAAGGCAAAATTATAAGGCGCCATACAAAACATGTATAGCAAATTGGGGGAAAGCACATAACAAGTAAAAAGGCTCACATATACCTCCTTAAGAAGAAGCAAATTGTCTAGCATGACTTCTGATACTGATTTTAGTCTGAATTAAATTTAGAGTTAGGACAGGCTGTTTCATCACATATTTCTCAGATGAGAAGTCCGAATTAGGCCTTGTCTGGTTGTAGTTTATCAAGGACTAACACAGTTAATAAATTATCTACTGGCCAGCATAGGTAGAAGTATACTGATTTTAAAAGGAGAGGTTATTGATTTTAGAGCCAACCAAATTCTACAAATGTTAAACAACATTGCTACCGATTTTAGACTTATGGATGAAATAGACGAATCAGATCCAAACGGCTGCTCCTATAGGCATGATATCTAAACGTTATTGATTTTAAAATGTTTATCGAGATGCAGGAATCCTGTAGGCATGGTATCTAGGATGCAAATTGTTATTATTTTAACATAGAGATTGTTTGCCTAATGACAGATGTGTATGCAGAAGTGCGGAAAACCTATAATCACGATTTCTATATGAAGAAACTTATAGGCATGATCTCTATATGTATTGATGCAATAACTTATAGGCAAGATTTCTAATGTAGTAATATAACAACTTATAGGCAGGATTTCTATATGCTGAAACTTATAGGCATGGTCTCTATATGTATTGATGCAATAACTTATAGGCAAGATTTCTAATGTAGTAATGTATAAGTACAAAATAGTAATTCCTATGAGCATGCTGTCTACCCACATGCATACACAAGTGACCCTCCCCTTTTTACTAGAACCCCATAAGTTATTAAAAGATATTACAGACCAAAATGAATTAGAAAAAAAAGTAAAATTACATTGGAAAATTAATCTACAACCAAACAGACTAATTCAGACTCAGGGTCTAACAATATGAGATAAACCAACTTCTAGGATCAGATTTCCAAAGCCTTTCTCTTATTTGGGATGTGTCAAAGTTCCCAAGAGCCTCAAGGGGACTCCGGGCAGTGCTTACACCCCAAATAGATTGCAGAATTTGATTATAGTGCAGTGTGGATGGGCCAGCCTTCGAATGTCCAAGTTCAGAAGGAACTCAAGGACCCAAAGCAAGGCTCATAGGAGGGGGGGGGGACAGAACTTAAAGTCTAAGAATAAGTATGAGTGCATAGCGGGCAATTAGGGAAGGCCCTTGCAGGTTGGTGGTCATGCCCAACAATTAGGAGGGCTGGCACACCCCTGACTAGCATGTTAGTGAAAATTGTGAGTTAGGATACATTGAGGATCAGGTTCAAACATGGGCAGTAATTTGGATACTACCAGGCCATGAGCCTTAACTCAACCAAAAAGAAGGGAATAGGGGTATGTGAATTCATAACAAACAGCATATGCAAAGAGAGAGTGGTATATTCAATTACAGAACATGAACAGCAAAGTAAACTAGAATGTAAAAACTATAAATAAACACATAAGGGGGTGAGGCAGAAAAGTAAATTAGAACATGCCCGTTTTAGGAGAAACAGACAAGTAAAACAGTAATCTTAAGAAGCCAAGTTGCAAGCAAACAATTTCAAAAGATCTTAGAAGGGAGTAGAGTATTGAAATTTCAAGTGAGTAATGTGTGCTCAAGGATTGAACTCAAAGAAGTGCTGTATTGTAAGTAGTGTAAGTTGAAAGTGTTGAACTGAAGGTTCAAGGTGTGTAAGTGCATAAGGTTCGTGCCCCTTTTGTAGTGCAGAAAACAAGTAAGAAAAGGTAGGGAAACAACGTTGAAATCAATCTCCCTTTAATTAAGGTATTTTAATTTCCAACGGGTAAAAGACAATTAAGGAAAGAGTTAATCAGAAATATTTCCCAAGCAGTACAATAAAGGGTAAATACATAGAAGTTATTTAAGGCAAAAGTCCAATGGTACACGGTTTTGTGAAAAATAAGGAAAGTGAATCAATCAAACAGCCAATGAAATCAAAGTTGCAGGCTTTTACTCACCAAGTCAGGAAGGGGGTAAAGAAAGGTTTAATATAAAGAAAATCAGTAACAATCAAGTAAACCCCATTAAAGAAATTCAGAATCAATTTGTAGTTGGCAAAAAACCTTTTTTGAAATAAAAACTTCTCATATATAAAGCAGACAAATCAAACAAAAGAGTCGTCATGTTACTTAGAAAAATAGTCTAACATTGAAAGTTTCAGAATCATAAGCAAGAAAGGGTACAAGTCCAATTTGCAGACTTCACAATGAGTCTGAGAGTCCAGGGTCCCAAAGTGGAACCCCAACTCGAGCACAAAATCAAAATCGCCAAAGGAAACCCTAAATACTCGAATCAGACATAGAGATGAGAAGGCGAGCCATTAAAACAGATTCAGAGGTCTCTTTCAGAGACTGATGAGAAACAAACAGACATGATACCAAGAAAGAAGGATGATTCAAGATCATGAAGAACATATTTGAGAAAACTCGGAACTTAAACAAATTCAGAAGAAAGAGGTGATACAAACTTACACAAAAATAGATAAAACATGTTTAGCAAGAACATGAACAGAGTTCAGTAAGACCAAATCAAAGAACTCAAAGATAAACACATATAGTAAAGAGCAGAGAAAACATAACAAAGATTAACATGTGACCACATGAGTAACACAGTAGAAAATGAAAAGTAGAAAGTAAGTACATGCGTAGTAAGAAGAAATCACACGAGCATGATATAGAAAAACATACATAAAGAAAAGATGAATAAGAAGAATCAGAAGGATATTTTTTGAAAAAATCCTTTCAGAAACCCTAAATCGAAGACAAACAATTTTGAAAAAGGAAATTTGGGGGAAAACACTTCAAATGTCAAGTAAAAAATAGACACAACATAGATCTAAGCAAACAACAGAGAAAGAACCTCGAATAGCTTAGCGTTTTGGAGAAACCCTAGAAATGAGAAAGTCTTGGAAGAAGAATTAGATCCCGAGTTGGAGAGGTCAGGAATCAGGCTCCTGAATCTTGAATATGTCGGAGCAAAGGCTGGAGGAGCCATAAAACCAAAGATTTGAGAGGATCTGAAAGAGAACTGTCGAGGTTAGGTCTCGAAGCTTCAAACAACCGTGGTTTGATGGTGGAGGGAGGTGAGTACCAGCCATCCATGGGCTGAGAAGCCATGGATTCCGGTGAAAGGCGGTTGAAAGGGGGTAGAAAGAGGCTAGGGTTCCAAAGAGCTTTGAGAGAGTTTGGGATTCAAAGGCGGCGGATTAGGTGAAATGAGGGATTAGGGTAGGTCGTTCATGGTTAAGAAAGGTAAGGGGAGTTTATGGATGTTGATCAAAATGATCAACGGCCTGGATCAAAGATAGGAAACAGGCGGATTTTAAATTGGGTCGGGGGACCGGGTTGAAATGAAATTGGGCTGGTCCAAATAGGGGTAGAATTGGGTCAATTTAAGGTTAAAATTGAAATAAAAAAGAGGCTGTAATTGAAATAAAGGGAGGTTAAATGTTAAATTGCCAATTTTTCCCTTTTTATTTTGTAAAATAGTGAAAATGATTCTAAAAGAAAATTAAAAGTACTAAACTAATTAATAATATATAAATATTAATTTAAAAATAATGTGACCAATTTTATAATAAAAAATACTATTAATCTTAAAGTAGGCTAAAATTGCAATTATATGCAATTTATCTTTAAAAATTCCAAATAAATTTGTAAAAATATACAAAAATTAACCTAACTATATTTTGGTCTAAATATGAGTATAAAATAATTTATTCACCAAAGTGATAATCTTGGGAATAATTATTGGATTTTTGTATTGCTAAAATGGACAATAAATTGATTCTTAGAATCTTTAAAATTTGAGAAAAATACTAAAATACTTGGGTATGCTTATATATGCATATATATGTTATTTTAAAATTATTTATATATAAAAAATACATAGGAATAATTTGGGTATCAACAGTTGCCCCTCTTTACCCGAGAAGGATGAAAGAGTTGTTGGGTAAAGATATGATGGCCAATTTTGACCGAACGGAATGGTTCGAAGTGATTGACCGAGCTCTGGTTCCTGAGCTGCCTACATATCCCAGGTCTTATAGGAATCAGTTCATATGTAGTTCAGGATCCATCGGCAGAATATGTTGATGGAGATTTTCGGAAAACGAACGCCATATTCAGGTCGAGAAAGATGGTTGAAGTCTAGTAGGCTGCGGGAACTGGAGCGGGATCGTTCCTGTTGAGACGGCCGTTGCTAGCCGGTTTAACTGCAAATGAGCAATGCGTGTGTGTGTGTGTGTATATATATATATATATATATATATTACATAAATTTAAACGTGATGCAAGTTTCCGTTGGACCATGAATGCTGTCTTTGGACGGTTAAGATGACGTCCTCAGACCATGATGTCCTGGGCCATGAACCGCATAATAAAGGATTCCCAGGCTATGAAATGATGTTCTCGGGCTATGAGAATGACGCCTCCAAACTATGGTGCCTTTGAATAATGATATGCAGGAGATAAAATGGGGTCCTCAGGCCGTGGCATGGCATTCTCGGGCTATAAAAATGGTGCCTCCGAACAATGATGCCTTCGGACAATTTGGCAATCTTTCAGCCCATGAAATGCGAAAGGCGGCGATCTTTCAATCTATGAAATACAAAAGGTGGCGATATTTCAGCCATGCAAGATGTAATAAGGGTGGCGATCTTTCAGCTAACGCAAGATGTAAAAGGTGGCGATATTTCAGCCATGCAGATGTAAGTAAAGTGGCGATATTTCAGCCATGCAGATGTAAGTAAAGGTGGAAATCTTTCAGCCATGCAAGATGTAAATAAGGGTGGCAATATTTTTGCTGATGCAAGATGTAAATAAGGTGGCGATATTTCAGCCATGCAGATATAAGTAAAGGTGGCGATCTTTCATCCATAAAAGATGTAAATGGTGGCGATATTTCAACCGATGCAAGATGTAAATAATGGTGGCGATATTTCAGCCGATGTAAGATATAAATAAGGTGGCGATATTTCAGCCTTGCAGATGAAGGTAGAGCTTAATCTTGGAATGCAGAAAGGTAGCCTCATGCAATACAGAAAAATATAGATGGAGACAGAGCTTAGTCTCGGAAGGCAGAAAGGTAGCCGTATGCAATGCAAAAAATGTAGATAGAGGTAGAGCTTAACCTCGGAAGGCAGAAAGGTAGCCTTATGCAATGCATAAAAATACAGATAGAGGTAGAGCTTAACCTCGGAAGGTAAAAAGGTAGCCTTATGCAATGCAAAAAAATGCAGATGGAGGTAGAGCTTAACCTCGAAAGGCAGAAAGGTAGCCTTATGCAATGCAAAAAAATGCAGATGAAGGTAGAGCTTAACCTCAGAAGGCAGAAAGGTAGCCTTATGCAATGTAGAAAAGTAAATGGTGAACAGTAGTAAAATCTCTTAGCTGATGGCTTGATAGCTGATAGCTGATAACTAATTGCGATATTGTGCCTGCTGGGGATGTTGTATGCAGATAGAAAATGTGAATAGGTGATAGTTCTGAGGGTCGTATTCCCAAAAAGTATGAGTGTATAAATGTATTAGGTGATTTGCAACTTGGGTGCCTGCATCAAAAGAAAAATCGTGAATTTTGTAGAGGGGAAAGTTTAGTTCGTATTCCCCGTGGACTTCGTTTGTCCTTCTTGGCTCTGTTTTCAATGATGTTATGTATCATCAGGGTAGCGATGCTAAACAAAGCAATTTTGATAATAGACATGCGTGATTTAGTAAAAATGTAACATAAATACATAATTTAAAAATAGTTTTCTTTAGATGAACCGGCGACTGTGATGCGGTTCAAGACATTGCAACCTCTCTTGCTCCGAAATTTTGAGGGTCCTCCTCACAATTCTGCCCTAGTTTACTGGGTTGATATTTCTGACGGCTGCTTGCGATGATCGGCTGAAGTTACTTCGGAATTTTGAGGTATCCCCTCTTAAACTGGAGTCATGTCAGACGTAGTTCAAATTACTTCATAATCATAAAACGTTACACATAGTATCGCTTCACTACGTCTGAATTGATAGGCTTCGGCCAAACTTCTTCGTCCATTTCTGCGAGTATGAGGGCTCCTCTTGTTAGAACCTGGTGAACCATATATGGGCCTTGCCAGTTGGGAGAGAACATCCCTTTGGCTTCATCTTGATATGGAAAAATCTTTTTTAACACCAGCTGCCCCGGTGTTAACTGTCTTGGCTTGACCCTTTTGTTGAAGGCTCTGAACATTTTGTTATGATAAAGCTGACCATGGCAAACTGCATTCATTCTTTTCCCATCTATAAGAGCCAACTGCTCGTAACAACCATTCTGCATCGTCGAGTTCTGCTTCCTGTATGATCCTTGGGGAGGGAATTTCTACCTCAACGGGGATGACTGCTTCTGTACCATAAACCTGGATATAAGGGTTGACCAGTTGATGTGAGGACTATGTTGCAGTCCCCCAATAAAGCAAATGATAATTTCCTATGCCATTGCTTATGGTTTTCTATCATCTTCCTTAGTATCTTCTTTGATATTCTTATTGGCGTCTTCTATGGATCCATTCATCTGAGGCCTGTAAGCTGTGGAATTCTCGTGTTTGATCTTGAAGATTTTACACATAGCTTTCATCAACTCACTGTTGAGTTTGGAGCCATTATCAGTAATGATTGATTCTGGAACCCCGAATCGACAAACGATATGGCCACGGACGAAGTCTGCCATGACTTTCTTAGTCACTACTCTATAAGATTTTGCTCTAACCCATTTGGTGAAAATAATCAATTGCTACCAGGATAAACCTATGACCGTTTGATGTGGCAGGTTCGATTATTCTGATAACAACTATTCCCCATGTGGCGAACGGCCATGGCGAGCTTGTTGTATTAAGCTCATTAGGAGGTACCTTTATCATGTCTGCATGTACCTGGCAGTGGTGGCATTTTTAGACGTACTGGATACAGTCCGCACCATGGTAATCCAAAAGTAACCAGCACAGAGTATCTTCTTGGCTAAGACAAAGCCGTTCATATGCGGACCACATGTCCTGACATGGATTTCCTCTAGCAGTATAGATGCTTCCTTAGCATCGACACACCTTAGTAATCCCAAATCAGGAGTCCTCCTATATAGGATTCCTCCGCTGTGAAATAAATTGTTGGACAACCTCCGAAGTGTGCATTTCTGAGTAGGATTTACAAGCTCCGGGTATTCTCCTTTTGCTAAATATTCCTTGATATCATGAAACAAAGGCTTTCCATCATCTCCTTCTTCAACATGAGCATAGTAGGCTGGATAATCGTGGACCTTTATCAGAATAGGATCAATGAAATTCTTATCTGGATGTTGTATCATAGAGGACAGGGTAGCCAATGCATCAGCGAACTCATTCTGGATTTTGGGAACATGTTGAAATTCCATCTTTGTGAACCTCTTTCTCAACTCCTGTACATGATGCAGGTATGGGATTATCTTGGAGTTCTTGGTTACCCATTCTTCTCGGACCTGATGTATAAGCAAGTTTGAATCTTCAATCACTAGCAACTCTTGGATGTTCATGTCAATAGCCATCTTGATCCCTAAGATGGAGGCTTCGTACTCGACCATATTTTTAGTGCAGAGGAACCTGAGCTCCACAGACACCGGATAATGCTGGATAGTTTCTGATATTAGGACTGATCATATGCCAACTCCTTTAAAATTCGATGCTCCATCGAAAAACATTCTCCAACTGTCATAGGATTCTGCAATGTCTTCTCCTACAAATAATCCTCCTTATCAGAAAAATACATCTTTAAGGGCTCGTATTCTTCGTCCACAGGGTTTTCTATGAGGTGATCTGCTAATTCCTGTCCTTTGATTGCTTTTTGAGTTACGTAGATAATGTCGAACTCACTCAGCAAGATTTGCCACTTGGCTAGCTTGCCAGTGGGCATGAGCTTCTGAAAGTTGTACTTCAATGGGTCCATTCTTGATATGATATATGTGGTGTAAGCACAGAAATAATGCCTCAATTTCTGAGATACCCAAGTCAGGCACAACATGTGCATTCCAACAGAGAATACCGGGCCTCATATGGGGTGAACTTCTTGCTGAGATAATAGATGGCCTGCTCGTTTCTCCCTGTTTCATCATGCTACCCCAGAACATAACAAAATGCTTCATCTAGTACCGCAAGGAAGAGTAACGGGGGTCTACCTAGCTCGGGCGGGACCAAAACTAGCAGTGTTGACAAGCACTCCTTGATTCTGTCAAAGGTCTTTTGGCAGTCATCTGTCCATTTGGTAGCTGTATCCTTCTTCAGCATCTTAAATATTGGCTCACAGATGGCAGTAGACTGTACTATGAACCGGCTGATGTAGTTAAGTCTCCCAAAAAAACTCATTACTTCTTTCTTGTTCTTTGGCGGTGGTAATTCTTGAATAGCTTTGACCTTTGATGGATCCAATTCTATCCCTCGGCGACTCACAATGAACCCAAGCAATTTCCCAGCTGGAACCCCGAATGCACATTTTGCGGTATTCAATTTCAGGTTGTATCTTCTCAGTCTATTAAAGAATTCCTTAAATCGTCCATGTGATCGGCGACTTTCTTGGACTTAATGATGACGTCGTCTACATACACTTCGGTCTTCCTGTGTATCATGTCATGGAAAATGGTAGTCATGGCCCTCATGTATGTGGCCCCAGTATTCTTTAACCCAAATGACATCATCTTTTAACAATACATCCCCCACGGTGTAATGAAGGCCGTTTTCTCAACATCTTCTTCATCCATCCATATCTGGTGGTATCCAGCAATACAATCAACGAATGACTATAACTCATACTTGGCACAGTTGTCCATGAATATGTGTATGTTTGTCAAGGGGAAGTCATCTTTGGGACTAGCCCGGTTGAGGTCTCGGTAGTCGACACAGACTCTAAATTCCTATCCTTCTTCGGTACTGGCACAATATTGGCTAACCATGTCGGATACTCTATTACCCTGAGAACCTTAGCTTTGATCTGCTTAGTGACTTCTTCCATGATTTTCAGACTCATATCTAGCTTGAACTTTTTGAGCTTCTGCTTCACTGGCGGACAGGACGGATTAGTCGACAATTTGTGAGCCACAATGGATGTGCTTAGACCAGTCATGTTATCGTATGACCAAGCAAATATGTCTTCATACTCTCTAACTCTGTATATTCTTTCTTTTCTGACGGAGACAAATGGATGCTGATTTGTGTTTCTTTGATATTTTCTGCATCTCCCAGGTTGACAATCTCAGTCTCGTCCAAGTTGGACTTAGGCCTTTTTTCGAAATTCTCAACTTCCTTAACAATATCTTTCGGTATATCATCTTCCTCTAAATCTATGTCCGTTTGTTGCATTGTCTCGTTGCATGTCACATTCATTGGTTCATCAAGATAAGTAATGGTAATACTGTTTGAGTAAAGTAATGAAAAATAAAAAGCATAAGATTTTTAAGAAACTGAAATACTTTTAATAAATTTCATAAATATTTTGAACATCGGAGCTCTTTCTTGCGAAAAATAAAAATGCGAAAGGAAAATAAACTAGTAAAACAAAATAGTGTGTGGTGCTTTGTTCAGCCTTTCTACCTCGAGGCACGCCGGGCTCTGGTAGTTCTGATGGACCAATTGTTGAGGCACTCTCCTCGGCTCACGGCTTGTATGGAAGGGCCTTCCTTCCCCTCCTCCTTGAAAATGATGCAACAACTCATGTTATCATCTTCAAAAAACAAACTTCTTATTACTGCTAGTACTTCCTCTTCTTCCGACCCATATATGACATCAACTGGTTAAAACGTCTGCTCCAAGCGAGGTATCGGCTGTTCTAGCGGGTAATAAGGACCGCGCCAAGATGGCGACCAGTGGTTGAATTCCTCCCAGGTGTACTCATATCCCAAACCAAAAGTGGTACCGTGTTTCTTCAATTTGATAGGCTTAGCGATCCCATAGATATTCTTGCTGAGTTCTTTGCCTGTTTCATACCCACACCAGTTCAGTATGCTTTTGATTTTATTGTACCACCATTTATCCTTGTCTACGGCGTTGACTCGCTCGATGTGATGGTAGGTTTCTCCGCCTATCTTCCTTCTTCCTCTGATTGTTGGGATGGTCTGGCGACTGTATATCGAATTATTACCGTCGCCGTAAATAATTACCTCTTGATGATTCCATTCAAATTTCACTGCCTAATATAGGGTCGACGCTACAGTCTCAACGATATGAATCCAAGGTCGTCCCAACAGCAAGTTGTAAGATGCTGGCACGTCTATCACCTGAAAGTCAAAGGCTTTGGGTGCTATCGAAGGCTTTGACACTGATGGCCCCATCTTTGATCTCGTGTAGACCTTTCCCCAATGTTTTGAGTGTCACCAATGGGCAAATATTGAGGCTAGAACCTTTATCGATCAGGACCCTGGTGATGAAATAATTCTCGCATTGTACAGTAATGTACAATGCCTTATTGTGGCTCAGCTCTTTCGGTGGCAGCTCATCTTCATGGAAAGTGATTTTGTGACTCTCCAATACCTGCCCTACCATGTTTGCCATTTCTCCTCCAGTGATGTTGCTGGGTACATATGCCTCTCTCAGCACCTTCAATAAGGCATTCTTATGTGCGTCAGAGCTTTGTAGCAGAGCCAAGATAGAGATATGTGCTGGTGTTTTGTTCAACTGATCAATGACTGAGTACTCTTTGGCTTGTATCTTTCTCCAAAGGTCGTCAGGCTTGGTTTCAGTGATGGTTGGCTGACAAGAGGCTTGCCTACTCGACTCAGCCAAATGCTCCAAGGTATAAACCCTACCGGTTCTTGTCATACCCTGTGCTGTACTTGCTTCTCCAGATTTGGTTTTCCCTTTTCTCCTCGCTTTGGCTGTGTAATCCCATGGTATGACCTTTTGGTGGAACGGTGTTACGACTGTCATTGCTACTGAAATGGGCACCCTTGCTTTGGGAGGTAATACAACAACCTCAAATGGTATCGGCGCCTTTGGGGACCCAAAATCTAACTCGATTGGTATTGGCGTCTTTGCGGAGGATGGTGTTTCAAGATCCAGTGTTACAGACATGTTCACCTCGATCCTCAGAAGGCTGCATCTGGACTACAATCGGGTTAAGGGTGACTGTCGGTTTCTTTGGCTCGTCACCTTCTACTACCAACTCGATCGTTGGGGTCCCAATCATCTTCTACCTCAATCATGTGAACACCTCCACCCTTGTGTTCTGGTAAAGGGTTGTTACGGGCATTTGGAGCAGGCTCCTTTGCCACGATGATTTTGTTGTCAATCAAAGCTTGGATCTTATCCTTCAGAGAATGGCACTCATCAATGGTATGCCCCTTCATGCCGCAATGGTATGCATATTTTTTATTTGGGTTTACACACTGGGAGGGGTTTTCAGGGTTTACGGCAGGGATAGGGGTGACATAACCAGCAGCTTTGAGCCTTTCATACAGCTGGTCAATAGGTTCGGCAATGGCAGTGTATTGTTTGGGAGGTCTGCGGTCGAAGTTTGGTCGGGGTCTAGGAAATTTTGGCAAGGGGGAGGTGATTTCTAATGGGCTTGTTGGGTGTTATAGGCTTGGTAGACATGTGTGGGCTGGGAGTATTTGGGTGAAGTAGGCTGATATGCAGGTGGTGGAGGCGATTGGTAAGTAGATGGTGGAGCTTGGTAAGAAGGCAAAAGTGCTTGGTAATTTGGGGTAGGCTGATATGTGAGAGGGGATATTAGGTAAGTTTGGTATTTTATTGGGGATTTTGTTCTCTGTGCAACCGTCACGGCGCTTACGTCCCTTTTCTTGGATGTGACACCAGACTGTAGAGCCTTGTTGGTAGCCCCAAAGTTTGTGACCATACCACTTTTAATACCTTCTTCGATCCTTTCCCCTAGCTTGAGGATGTCGGAAAATTTCTGGCCTTTAATCAACATCAACCTTTTGTAGTACTGTGGGTCTTGAGCTCGGACGAAAAACTTGTTAATTTGTTCTTCTTCTAAAGCTGTCTTGACCTCAGTAGCTTCTGATCTCCAACGAGTAGCATACTCGTAAAATGTCTCTGTAGGTTTCTTCTTTAAGTTATGGATGTAGAATACATCTGGCGCATTCTCCATGTTGAATCTGAACCTGTCCATGAAATCAGATTCCACACTTACCTAATTTTTCCACTTCTTCGGGTCTTGACTAATGTACCAAGATAGAGCATCTCCTTTCAGACTTCTCATAAAAAGCTTCATGCGAATCTTTTCATCCTTTCCTACTCCGACTAGCTTATCACAGTATGTCCTCAAATGAACTCTGGGATCCCCGGTGCCATCAAACATCTCGAACTTAGGAGGTTAGCACCCCTCAGGAAGTTCGACATCTAGTTGAATGCAATGGTCTTCGTAATTCAGTACCTCGATCCCCTTTCTTCCTTCAACACCCTGAACGCGGCTAGTCAGCTTCTTGAGTTCTGCGGACAGATTCCTAATAAGAGAGTCTTTTTCATCAGACTCAGGTGTGCTCGAGGTGGGTTGAATGGGGTGTGGAATGGTTTCCACATAGATGGGAGTGTTGTGGTAAGTGTGGAGATGATCATTTGTAGAGTTTAGTGGTTCAGGGATGAGCAACGGGGTGTTGTTTGAAGTGGGGCATGTGTTGCAGTGATGGTGGGGAGCGGGTTGGTTTTGTGGTTTCGGGAAGTTATGTGGAGGTACGGGGTTTTGAGTGTTGGGAAAGTTGACATCTGGAGTAGTGAGGTAAAACGACAAGCTTGCCAAGTTTCGAACATAGTCCAGTTCTTTCTGAAATTTCAACAACTTCAGCTCGAGTTGGGAGCCACCTTCCTGAATACCCTGAGTAACCTCTGCCCGTTCAACTGGGTTTTCCTTTCTGATGTTGCTCAAATCTTCCATTTTCCCCTTGTTCTGGTTTCTTATGAGACTAGGAGGATGAGTAGGTGGAGGGCCCTTGGATCTTGTGGAGTATGATGACAATGCCAGAGTGCACGAACTAACCTTTGGAGAGGGGAATAAAACAAGAGTAAAACAAAAAGGTAATAAGTTAGTGTGGGTTGTAAGAAAAAGAAGTTGCGATATTTAAACACATAGTGCGAGAACATAATTCGTGTCCTAATTTGGGAGCCTCGTCATGCCCGAGGTAGGCCTAGCAACAA
Source organism: Nicotiana glauca (assembly GCA_026770625.1). Classification (NCBI taxonomy): domain Eukaryota; kingdom Viridiplantae; phylum Streptophyta; class Magnoliopsida; order Solanales; family Solanaceae; genus Nicotiana; species Nicotiana glauca. The sequence goes on along the minus strand of MU712083.1, from coordinate 180,201 downwards.
GTTGATTTGGAGAACTTATAGTGCTAAATGGCTCATTTTATTGATAAAAATAAATGAATCCCAAAATGACTTTAAAGTAGCAGAAGTTAAAATGTCACTAATGGCCATTGGCCTTATTACATTTAAAGAAAAAGAAAAGAGTCCTATATATTTGGTCCCCGAAGAACCTTCCCTAGACTCGGCATCTTTAGCTCCATCTAATAGCTTCACCAGCTCACATAGTCCCAGTAGCAAGTAGGCTCTAGCCAAATGTCCACCTTCGTTTTCCTCAGTATTCTGGCAGTCTTCGATCCTCTTGATGAATTTCCTTTCTAGCTCCACTAAACCCCGCTCCAAGTACCCCAATCGCTTGTTGGCGCTGACAGCCATGTCTTTCCACTCGTCAATCAGCTTTTGGTTGGCTTCTTGAATTTCCCGGTGCTCACTTTCGCATTCCCGAATCCTCTTGCACAATTGGTTGTTCGGACAAGGGTCTGATCACTGCAATGAAGATCTTCCCACTAGCTTAACAATTTCGGGTGGATGTTGGTGACCATGCCGAATCTGGGGACTTCGTGCCTCATTTTTTGCAAAACAAAAGTGTTAGGCCTTTATCCCCGCCAGACTCGACTATTTAAATATCAATAATTGGCATAAGCAGCATTTAGTTCTCCAAATAAATGCACAGACATGGTAGTGTTCGTTTGGGTTCCAAGGAAACCCGGTGGACGTTGGACAAGGCTTATCTGAAAGAGTCATTATGCGGACAACATAACTGACTCGGCTAGATTTTGACAATGATGCATGCACAATTAAATAGAGTAGGGTTTCTATGGGGTATTAGATTGGTACCCTTGAGCGGACAACTCAAGAGGGAAAGGCATGGAACCGTCGACTACACCGTTGATCAACTGGTTTTATCGCAAATACGCCTTTGCCAAATTTAGGGGGTAATAATATTGGAAGGGCACAACTACTCATTATAAGCGTTGCTATGGTATTTTGTTTGGCACGAGTAGAATATGATGTTGAATATGCAATTACAAGAATGAAACAAGTTGTCATGTTCATAAAGTAATGATTACAATAATTGCTCATAATTATAACAGTATTGAAGGAAAGCGGTAAAAGAAAGCATTAAAGCAAAGAAACAAAGATCCAAGTCAGTTTCATAGTAGAAAAGAGATAAAGACATTAAATAAAGGCAATAAAGAAGCAGTAAAGTCACAAGTAACATGAAATGGTAAAAGCCTAAAGAAAATCCCCAGTGGAGTCGCCATACTGTCGATGCCCCATTTTTCTCGCAAAATCTGGTTTCTGACATTTGGGCGGACAACTCATTTCCTTTTGGTAATTGGGTTTGCAATTGAAGAGTCGCCACCTAATGATTAAGTGCATTAGGACACTAAGAAGAAGTTTGATTTAGAAAACCAGAGATTGGGTAAGGGCTTAAAATTATCTCGAGGGGAAGGTGTTAGGCACCCCTCAAGATCCACTAGTGTGGTTCCCGACCATGCTATAATTGTGACTTTAAGTGCAAATGACAGGTGAATAAGCAAGAATTTGCAAATACGAGATAGTTTTCACATAACGGTTGCAAACAGTTGGAGTAAAAGAAGTTAAAGAAGCTGAAATTTGGGAAGAAAGCAGTTTTTAAAAGTTCTGAAATATCTAAGTAAAAGGGAGGGATTTTCACATAATTGATGCAAGTAATTGGAGTAAAAGAGGTTAAAGAAGCTGAAATTGATAGTTTTTCAAAATTCTGAAAAATAAACAGGTAAAGGAGGGGTCCTAGGTTTATAAATAATATGGATCACCCCACACAACACCTGATAATCGTTTATACATGTGGTGTTATCGCGTGGTCATCATATCCATATCTACCCTTTCCTACCCCGTTAAGGTATTAAAATGCGGAAGGTCTCATTTGCTTATTGCGTGCTATTACTCGTCCCAATCCTATCAGTCCCAGAGGCATTTAGGACTACTAATCCTAAGGGGAAGGTATGTTAGGCTTATTTATAGTTTCAAAGGCAAAATTATAAGGCAACATACAAAATATGTATAGCAAATTGGAGGAAAGCACCGAACAAGTAAAAAGGCTCACATATACGTCCTTAAGAAGAAACAAATTGTCTAGCATGACTTCAGATACTGGTTTTAGTCTGAGTTAAATTTAGGTCTAGGACAGGCTGCTTCATCACATATTTCTCAGATGAGAAGTCCGAATTAGGCCTTGTCAGGTTGTAGTTTATCAAGGACTGACACAGTTAATTAATTACCTGCTGGCTTGTCTAGGTGGAAGTATACTGATTTTTTAAAGGAGGGGTTACTGATTTTAGAGCCAACCAAATTCTACAAATGTTAAACAACATTGCTACTGATTTTAGACTGATGGATGAAATAGTCGAATCAGATTCAAATGGCTGCTCCGGGCAGTGCTTATTGTGAGGACGTAATTTTTGCCTATATGAATTACTCCCATAAATTCAAAACAAAATAACTTCTTTTCATTATTTATAATTTTATGGATTTTTGTGACATGTTTTGTTAATTTTTTGCATTTGTTTGTGCACGTTTATTATTTTTTAATTCATGAAAAATACAAAAATACTTGGCATTTGCATATAGGGTTAATGTCACATTGTAGGATTAATTAGTAATCAATACGACAAAAAATAATAAAGAAAATAACAAAATGGTTCTTTTGCATTTTTACTTTTAATTTGTCTAAGTTTGCTTTTGAATTAGGAGTTAATTTATTTAGAACTCAATTAGTGTAATCTTGGAGTTAATTTGGGATTTTACTTTTAATTTTGCATTTAACAAAATTCAAAAAAAATAAATGAACAAAAGTCAAAAGAAATAAAATGAAATTGACTTGAGAAAAATCAGGACATCATTTTGGGCCAATTGGTCGTATTTCGAGCCCAATGCCCAAAACCCGTTCAATTTAGCCCAAGCCCGTAACCCAGTCTGGTCCAGCCCCCCTCCTCCCGGAATAAAATGACGACGTTTGGCGTCCACAAATCCAAGTCGTCTATACATGCTAATCCAACAGCCTGTGTTCGACCGTGGCAATTACATAAAATTATCTGAATATCGCATTAACCCTAAAGGACAATACCCGTCTTCCTCGTACCCCGCCTCCACCCCGATTCTGCCGCCGGAAATCGCCCACGGTGGCGGCGAAACCCTAACACCCCCCAAAATCTCACCATAGCTTCGTCTCCCTCTCCTCACCACGATTCCATGATTATTTTCCATCGAACACCAACTGAAACCCTCAAATAAGCCAAACCCTAGGTGCCGCCACCGCCGTGCACGGCGGCGACCTATCTCCAAACCACTCAAAAATACACCCCTTAATCCTCTCTTCCTCCTCTTTCCACATCCACAACTTGTTTCTCTCAAATCCTATCCAAACACTTCGAATCGTCGGTCGAAATTTTTCGACCAGAATACCACCCTTCCCAAATCGGTCCAAATTAACATCATAGGACTGTCGTGACCTCTTCTATCAAACCCCCAAGCACCGTCTCTCGAACATGGCCATAACTGCTTGAATATTAAATTGAAATTTTTCGGCCAAAACCCTAATTGCTCCAAACTACTCCAAATTGATACCACATGGTCCCCTGGCTTCCCTCGTGATGAATTCAATATCAATGGCACTCAAATCCCACTGGAGCTGTCCAATTTTTGAATCTGAAAATAATCAGTGAGTTCTTTGTTTCTTTTTCCTGGCTTCTTTGTTTGGTTTTCTTTTCTCCTTGTTTAATTCCCTTCTTTTGTTTCTATTCTCATGTTTGTTAATTTCTAGTTAATTTTCATCTTTAGCTTTGTTAATTTTGTTCTGGTTTTGTATCATGACTGACTATTTGATTCTGGCTCGTTTTAATTTTCATTTTTTAGTTTGATTATTAGATTAGAATTCATTCTATGTTGAATCAATACTGGTTCTGTTCGTGAAATTATGTTAATTTAGTTTAATTCTGTTTAGGCATTAGTTTAATCCTTGCTGTGGTTGTTATTCAGTGTAGTCCAATGTTGTTAATCATAATTTCCTTAGTTAATCTTAATGAGTTCAGGTTTAGCTTAATCTGACTGGTTGTAGTTGAAAGGATAGACTAATTGTGAACTGGGTAAGTAATCTCAGGGGGCTATTCAGGGGTATTTGGGTAATTGGAAGTGGACATGAATGTTGTAGGTTATACTAGAATTTTTTAGAACTTTCCAGATATGGGTACAAGTAGAATTTCAGTAGTTTTGTTGGTAGTAACTTGGAACACAAGTCAGAAAATAGAGGGTTAAGTAGAAATAAGCGAGGAACTAATATGTAAAACTAAAATCTGAAGCTGCACCTCATTGTGCCTATAAAATGGCTTTTCTTTGCCTTCATTTGCAAGTTTTCAGCCTCCAAATTCTCCCCAAAATCCCTTCTTTGAAAATCTGAGTTTCCAAGTTTGAATTTCAAATCCAAATTTTAGATCTAGCTCTTCCAAAAAACCAAAAACAATAGAAAAATCACTAAAAATAAAAAAAAGTACTGTTCTATTCAATTTTTAGGGTTAATTTCAAGTGTTAGCGGTTGATCAGCATTTCTTAGCTCAGATTCTGGTAGTTGAAGTTCGGTAGTGTGCCTTTTTGATTTCTAGCAGTTTGTGGGTTTCAAGCAGTCTGTTTTTTTTACTGGGTGCTGCATTTCTGCGGTGTTTGCTTGGGTTTTGTGAAGTTATTTTGGTTCAAATTATTCCAATTGTTGCTGTTATTAACTACTGGATACCAGCTGTTGTTACCTGCTGTTGATCTCTTTCTCCTGTTGTAATTCAATTTTCCAGGTACATATTTGAACTATGAATGGCTGTAGCTTTGAGTTGAGATGCTGAAATGAAAAATGCATATTCCTTTACCCTCTGAAACTGGCGTGTTCATAATGTCATAGTAGAAGATATGACATGTGATATGTATTTGTTTAGGTTTACATTTGGTTTGTGTCTATGTTGTATAACTCGGACTGTTGAATGGTTTGGATTATTAAACTTTAGATTTATTTTCAATTCTTCTAAACTACTAGCCTCAGTGTATGCATTTGGAGTTCTGTGATAGTTTTAGTAATAACATCAATAGTTCAGCTATAGACTCATGAATTACCTGAGTGAGTAAGGATAACTTGAGTTATCTGAAATTAGTTAGCTTGATTTGAATTTAAGTCATTAACTATTAGTATGCAGTGTTGGTAAAATCACGTAATTGAGCTGTTTGATCTAATCATTCGAGGTTTAAATCCATGACTACTGCTGTTAAGTTCAATCTATGATTCCAATTTGTATCTCATTTTTAGTGACATTTAGGAACAAACTAGTAGACAAGTAAGTAAAACAATCTGAGTATGAAACTAAAATTTAACGGGCAACAGTTCATCAATTTGAGTAAATAAATATTTCTCCTGGCTACTAGTTATTGAATGCGTTTTGAATAATTTGGAACAAGTTCAGTGTGCATTTGGCCTTGAGATCTGAGGTCTCCAAATGTGCTTTGGCTACGAACTTTGGCACAAATCGCGACTGAAATTTGATCGTAGTCCTAGGGGTTCAAAATGAGGACCTCTGTGAAGTTTGGCTTGTGCATGCCTCCTGAATGTTGGTTTCCGTTTGGGCCTGGGCCACATTCGGCAACTGGCCAATTTTGTAGTACTGACCTGGGTGTACTTTCCCTTCGTTGGGCTTATCTTGGAGCCCAATGGCTGGACTGTGGTGCAAATTATCATTTGGTCCAGTAACAAATTAAGCAGGACTTTTCCTTCATTATTAGAGACAAATAAAAATAGAGAATCGTAGTTGCTTTTAGGTTTGCCTTTAAATAATAAATCAGGTGAGCGCCGCCAAATAAAATGCATAAATTGCGGGCTCCTTATAAATGTTCCCATTAAAATCCTTAGAATTCGGGACGGGCCGTTTAGCGAATTTCATGGCTTTCCCCAAAGATAACAACACGTTAGTTGCTTTAGGTCCGTTACTTAAATAATTTTACCTTCCTAAATACGGGTGCACATTTATGTGACCCAAATCCAAATCTCAACGAAGTCGAAATGTGCCAAAAATTGCGGGTGCATTTATGTGACGTGGTTCGAGATATGTTTTCACGATGTTGAAATTCTCTAAAAATAATAATAATAAAAGCGATTCAAAGTTAAAAGCACATAGGTTAAAACATGTACTAAAATCAAATACGCCAAATATGACAGTTGAGCGACCGTGCAAGAACCACGGAACCCGGAAATGCCTACACCTTCTCCCGGGTTAACAAAATTCCTTACTCAAATTTCTGGATCGCGGACTATTAAACAAAGTCAATAATTTCCTCGATTCGGGATTAAACCGGTTCCTTGGGACACCATTAATCTCCCTAGTGGCGACTCTAAATCTTAATAAACAAATCCCGTTTCGATTGTCCTTTAATTGGAAAAACTCCTTTACACCCTTGCGGGTGTAGTAAAAAAGGAGGTGTGACAGCTCTGGCGACTCTGCTGGGACACAAACCCAGAACTTCGGTTCAGGGTTTAAGAATTCGAGCTTAGAATAATTTTTATATTTGGCTTTATATGATTTTCCTACATGTTTCATGCTAATGTGCTAAATGCTTTACCACTTTGATATTATCTAAACTGTGGCGAAACCCTTCTCTTCTCACCTCCAGGGATGTGCTTACTGGTTTAGACTCCCTATTCTGTTAGTGTTATACCCTAAAATAAGAAAGAGGCCAGACAAGTCACTAAGCCGGATGGCCTTTTGGTTCCCGGTACGTAGCCCCCTCCTCAACTCGAGTTGTTCGCTCGGGTACACAGTCTAGAACACATACCCAGGTTTTGAACCTAGAATAACTTGACTTCATGCCGGATCCCTAATAGGAACGCTTATCTGCATCATGTGCATATGACTTAGGGGACTCAACACAGGGGTTGGGTCCGTCTAGGACAGGTAACCTGAAATGAAAAGGACCACCCTGATGCATCTTACGTGTTGCATAAATATTTATTTGTCTTGGACTCGCATGATGACCGACTTCGAATATTTGGGAAAAGTTGAAAAGAAAGAAATAGCAGTGTAGAGAGTTAGTTACCTATTTTAGAAAAAACCAATGTTCAAGTAGTGCCGAAACTCTACCGGATTTTTGAGCAAAAAATGAAGGAAAAAAGAAAGGTGTTTCTATTTTAGTTTGTGTTATTTGCCAATGAAAAAGAAAAACAAAAGAGTTTATTTTCAAAATATTTTGTTTTATGTGTCACTGAAAAACAAAGGAGGAAAGATAAAAAAGGGAGTTTAGTGCATTTGCCAACGAAAAAGAGTCTTGTTTTCAAAATAGTTAGTTTTATTTGCCCGAACTACGCCAGTTTTATTCTCACAGGGTGTGGGATACGTAGGCAACCCCCATCGGGTCCAACTACCTTTTGCAAAATTAGCCCCAAAACAACATATTTTAATTTTGTCATGAATAAGTCGGGTGAGGCTATTTTTTCTAAAATAAGCCGAATGTCCCTAAAGGGGCGCCGGAAGGCTGTCTTTGCAAGAACGATCACCTCGAGTCAGTTTCAACGGTTAGCGGTCACAACCTTAAAATCTTCTCCCCGAAGTGCTGAAAGGCTGTATATGCAAAACCGACTATTTATTTTAAATCAGAAGTTCGAATGAAAAGAATAGTGCCATTTTTTCCGTTAGGTCAAAATAAGTGATTAAATCACCTTAATAAATGTGCAGGATGAGCACGATACAAAATGAACTTTTCTCAATCATGCATAAAATCCCTTTGGAGTTACCTCTGTGGTGGAATGATTTAGGAGGAGAAGGGCAAGATGAAGTCAAAAAATATTTGAAAGGGCTTACCGGTTTGTTAGATATTGTGCCTCGGGAAGACATTATAAGAGCACTGGTCACATGCTGGGACTCGGCACACAACATGTTCCATTTTTCAGACTTTGAAATTACCCCGACACTAGAAGAAATAGCTGGCTACATCGGAAAATATAAGGTTCCTTTAAGGCATAAGTATTTAGTTGCCCCGAGAGTTGTAGCCGTGCACAGATTTTTAGACTCTATGAAGATAAGCAGGACAGTCCACAACACAGATTTAATGGTGTTTATACTCCACACTTCATATATCACAGATATGGCCACATCGGGGGGTTCAACAACCCGAAAAGCAAGATATGTAGCAAAGGAAACTGCCAAAAATGGGAGGAACATAGACGTTTCGCTTTCATGGTGGTCTTTCTGGGGCTTTTGGTATTTCCAAGGAAAGACGACAACATTGATATAAAAATAGCCGGGGTGGTCAGCACTCTAATCACTCAAGCTAAAAGCACTCTTGCGCCTATGATATTAGCCAAAATCTTCCGTGCTCTTACAGCCTGCAAAGCCGGGGGAGACTTCTTTGAGGGGTGCAATCTACTGTTGTAGATGTGGATGACCGAACACCTGTTCCATCGTCCTCAGTTCTTGAGTTATGGGTCTCCAGAGAAAACATGTATAGAGGAGTTTTATACGAGGATTAAGGGGGTCAGTTTGCCTGAAGGATCCACGGCCTGGACAACATACTTTCGGTCCCTCACTGCTAGTTAAATAGAGTGGAAATTTGGATGGTTACCCGTTGATGAAATCATATATATGCCAGCAGCAAGGCCGCATTTCCTCTTGATGGGTCTTAGAAGCATTCAGCCTTATGCCCCGTATCAGGTTTTGAGGCAACTTGGGAGATGCCAAATAGTGCCGAAAGATGATGATCTTAGCATCCAAATGGTCGAGATTGGTCATGATGGCTAGTTTCCTGGAGCAAAGGTTCGCCAGGTCTGGAGCGAATGTCAATATTTGGCGGCAAATACTTGTGTCTGGGATCGGTCTAAAGGAGAAGTGCCACCTGATTATCACGCTTGATACAGAAGGGAAGTTGCATTTGGGAGGCCGGCCAAAAGGCCTCACCTACAGGAGTTTGCCGAATCATCGCAAGAGCAGTGAGCTTGGTTAGCCAAAGAAAATGAGTACAGGGCAAAATAGGAGAATTGGAAAAGCAGGTCCAAGACCTTAGGTTTGAAAACAGCGTGCAAGCCGCGGCTGATGAGGGTGAGAAAAAGAAATTGGTCAAAGAGAATGAAGCCTTACGAGCCCAAATCCAAAAGATGAAGATAGTGGCCGAAAATCCCGTTAGGAGTGCCAAATATGCAAAGCTCATAGAAAATCTAAGGCAAAAAGTGAATGATTACAACTTTGACCTTAACAGAGTAGAAAGGGAATTAGCCGAGGTTCGAAAACAATTGGCTAAAAATGCAGCATAACGAGCCCGCATGGTTAAGCAGTTGAGAGAAGAATACGATAATGAGGTCACGGGATTGAAGACAAGGGTCATTACCACAGAAAACCAGATGATCAAATAGGCAAAAAAATTCAAAATTAAAAGAGAGCACTGCTACATGGCGTTGGCACAATTAGAAATGGACTTGCAACAACTCCAGGAACAAAATCAGTAGACTTTGGAGGCCAGGGCCCAACAGATAGGGCGGTTGCTTTAGGAAAAAAGGGCATAATCAGGGAGAGAATCCTAACTATTGCTCACTACATTACCAGGAAATGCCAAAAGTGTGAGAACATGACTCACACTACCTTCTTTGCATCGGTGATGATATTTGTGAAACAGATAATGAGTGACCTGGACAGGCTTCAAGGGAACTTGCATATAGGCCCGCAACGAGACCGAACGATGTCCCGCGGGCACCGGGATCTTTAATGTATTCATGATTGTCATTTGAGTCTGTATTTCCTTTTACTAAGGTCTGTCAGTTGTCTGAGTCTGTATTTTCTTTTCGGGTCAGTCTGTATTTTCATTTCGAAATAAAATAGTTGATGGTAGATTTTGTAGTTCTTCTTGTCATTTAAAGTCTGTTAGTTGTCTTAATGCGTCAGTTTTGTGTCTTTGTAATCGAAGTATTTGCTATCAGTAAAATTGAAAATTCCAAAACGTTTGCTTCTATTTTGCATTTATTTTCAAGAACCACGCTTGGTCTGATTCATGCAGGGCCATGATATGTAGGCAATCTCCGTAGGATCCGACCGTAACCATATGAAAAAGAGAAAAAAAAGAAAAAACAAAAGAAAAGAAAAGCGGAAAAACAAGGAAAAAGAGGGTAAAAAACAAGAGAGAAAAAGAAAAACAAAAAGAGAGAAAACAAGAAACCAAACGAAAGAAACAATGACAGAACAAGAAAACAGGAACAATAAGAAAACAAGGGCAAGGGGGAAGAAATAAAAGAAAAGTTGCAATCAGGAATAAAGAAAGCCGGGATGACGCAAGCAGTCGAGCAAATGCATAATAGAAACCGTTAACTGCTTAGGTGCATTCATTCCCCAAATATGCAGTTATCTATTAGTTTAATGCTCTAACCTCTAACAAAGTTGTTGTTGATGATGAGTCCAGGCAAGTGGTTAAGTTGACTGGCATTCTGGCAACCCATTCATACAACACCCGCTCTAAAGATAAGTAAAAAATGGTTAACCAAGAGTTAGAAGCAAGCGTTTTCGACCCGTCTAGAGAAGAAGAAGTAGTAGACGTAAATGCAATGAAAGATGAGATGTATAAACTGAAGCAACAAATGGCCGAAATGTACCAGGCCTGGTCAAAGGGACACCCACTACCAGTCTATCCAGCTAACTCTGCCTACATCCCACCATTAGCTCAGCCACAAGATCCTCCCACAGTGAACTCCTTTCCGGCCTACCCTACCTACCAGCAATACTACGCAACCACTTCCCAAACACCACCACCTCCACCACCCAAACAAATCCCATGCCCTCCACCACCAACTACTCCTGTGTTTGTGGCTCCTCCACCCGCCGTATTACACAGATCTTCTAGTGAATCCCTGTTCCAAAACTAGGAAAACCACTATTACCCACCTGAACCCACCTTCAAACCACCAGAACCATACTCTTACACTCCCCGTCTTGATCTCTCAGCTGAAGAAGAGAAGCCTCCCAAAAACCCTGAGTAGGAGGAGATGATACGAAAGATGAAAATCCTAGAGCAATCATTCAGAAATATGCAGGGTCTAGGAGGATAGGTGTGTGTGGCCTACAAGGACTTGTGCTTGTTTCTCGACATCCAGTTACTCGCGAAATTCAAGTTACCCAAGTTTGATCTGTATGACGGACATGGTGATCCGGTAGCCCATCTGAGGGGATTTTGCAGTAAGATAAGAGGAGATGGGGGAAGGGGTGAGTTGTTAATGGCATACTTTAGTCAAAGTCTCAGTGGTGCAGCTTTGGAATGGTACACCCGGCAAGATCATGCTCGATGGTACACCTGGGATGATTTGGCCCAAGCATTTGCAGGTCATTTTCAATATAATCTCGAAATTATCCCAGACCGTCTATCACTGACCAAAATTGAGAAGAAGCCGGGGGAAAGCTTCAGAGAGTACGGTTTTCGGTGGAGAGAACAAGCGGCAAGAGTCGATCCTCCAATAAAGGAAAGCGAGATGGTTGATTACTTCTGCAGGATTTGGAGCCTACTTACTATGGTCACCTGGTGTCAGCAGTGGGAAAAACATTCAAAGGAGGTCGTGAAAATGGGAAGTATGGTGGAAGAGGGTCTCAGATCCAACAAGATTATGAGCTATTTGGCAATCAAGGCAACTACCCAGGCTATCCAGAGCGACACGGGAGGGGCATTGGGAAAGAAAAAGAAAGAAGATGTTACAGTAGTGGAATCGAGAGCTTGGTCCAGGGGTCCATCGCCATATTATCACCTACCACGACCCCATCCCCAAACCTACCCACACACCCCATATGGCCCACCGTAACACTACTACCCACCTACTGTCCCCCATTTCTCTGTCCACCATGTCCAAACATACCCCCGGCCTCCTACCCATGCGCAATGGTGCACACCTACCCCACAAAATAGTTACCTAACTCAAAGCACCTACCCACCCCCGAGAGCCTACAAAAACCCCCACTGGACCCAATTTTCGACCTAACCCTATTTCCAAGAATGATAGGCTGCAGAAGAAGAAGACCTTCACTCCATTGGGAGAATCTTACACCAGCTTATACCACAGATTAAAACAATAGGGCATGTTGAGTCCGATTGAACCCAAAGTGCCAAATCCTCCCCCAAGGAACCTGGACCACTCGATGAGTTACGAGTATTCCTCGGGTGCTCCGGGACACAACACAGAAAAATGTTAGCATTTGAAAACGACCATCCAGGAGCTTATTAATACCCGCCGAATTGAAGTGCAGGCTCCAGAGACACCTAACATCACTTAGAATCCATTGCCAACCCATCACGAGACCCATATGATTGAGTTAGTGCAAAAGGGAGAATATAAGAAGCCTTCACAAACCGTAATGATGATCAGGGCCAGTAAGGACAAATCAAATGAGAAATCAATCAGTGGGAGGGCATTGATCAAGGTAGAGGATACAGTTAGCGAATCAGTGGTGGTGATAAAGAAGGAGCCTTTGAGCAATGTTTCGGTAAAGGCCCGTCGTGATCGTAAAAGGGGCTCATATGGAGCAGGTTATCATCAAGCCAGTGACTTAGTTACCAGTAGTAAATGAAAAGGCCGTCCTATGGAATTACGGCCGAGTGGCTGTGACGTATAAGGGGAAGGAAGTTAAAGAAGAAGTTTGTGAAACCCATGGGCTGACTCATTCAGGGAGATGCTTTGCCCCTGAAGAGCTGAGAAAAGCCAAAATAGCCAAAGATAATCCAGCACCAGTAAAAAGGGCCATAATTGAAGAAGAGGCAGAAGAATTCTTGAAGAAGATGAAGGCGCAAGATTACTCCATTGTAGAACAGTTGCGGAAAACCCCGGCACAAATATCTTTGCTATCCCTATTGATCCATTCGGATGAGCACCGCCGGGCGTTGATGAAGATTATGAATGAAGCCCATGTTCCTAATAAGATCTCTATGAATCATCTAGAGAAAATAGCAAACAAGATTTTCGAGGTCAACAGGGTTACATTTTCTGATGATGAGCTGCCTTTGGAGGGCACTGAGCATAATAGAGCACTCTACCTCACGGTGAAATGTGAAGACTCTGTGGTCACCCGGGTGCTAATTGATAACGGGTCAAGTGCAAATATTTGTCCTCTCTCCACCCTGGAAAATTTAAAGGTGGACGGTGAGAGGATCCACAAGAATAGCATTTGCGTGCGAGGATTTGATGGAGGAGGAAAGGACACGGTTGGGGATATAGTGTTGGAGCTGACAATAGGACTGGTTGAATTTACTATGGAGTTCCAGGTGCTCGATGTGGCTGTTTCTTACAATCTCTTGTTAGGCCGACCTTGGATTCATGCAGCAAAAGCAGTGCCATCCACCTTGCATCAGATGGTCAAATTCGAGTGGGACCAACAGGAAATTATGTTGAATGGGGAAGATAGTTCGTGCAATACCATTATGCCTTTCGAAGAAGCTGAGGATGACAAAGGTCCATGGGTTTAGCAAGTCTTAGACACAGTATCAGTTGAAAATATCTCGGAAGGAGAGTGCATTCCTGTGCCCAGGGTAGCTGCTGCATCTGTCATGGTGGCTTTAGAAATGATAAAGAATGGATTCTTACCTGGAGAAGGCTTGGGTGCTTCTTTGCAAGGCATCACACAGCCAGTATCTCTTCCTGGAAACCTGGATACTTTTGGTTTAGGTTTCAAGCCCACTGCTGCTGACATAAGGCAAGCTAAAAAGATGAAAAAGAGAGCATGGACCCTTCCAAAACCCATTCCCCGCCTTTCCCATTCCTTTGTCAGGCCTAATACTAAGAAGCGACCAGCAACGACAATGCCTAATTCTACGGTGGTAGAACCCAATAAGGAGCTGATTGAGAGGTTTGAGAAGCCGTTTGACGAGGTGAAGCGTTGGAGGCAGGAGAAGGTCCAAGCAAGGAAGATGTATAGTTCGTGGGGCCCCATGCAAAGATTAATAATTGGGAAGCTACTCTTCTTCCTACCCAGAGGAAGTCTTGATAGTTAGTTTTAATTTTCCTTTCAGTTTAATCTGGGTTATTTCCAAGGTTGTAATTCGGATGCTATGTTCCATCCGTTTGGGCGAGTTAAACCTTGTTATCTTACAATTTTAATGAAATGCATTTTTGTTCCTTTTTTCATTCCTGATAGCCTTTATTTTGTCTTTCTTTTCTTTCTTGTACAATCCCTTTTATGCTGGTTTCACTGATATGTCATGCATGAGGAGTCTTCGGCCTAGTTTTAGATACCAATCTAACACCGAAATAATAATACAAGAAATTGAGTGTGATGAAAAGGTAGAATATGATGATGAAGAAGCCTTTGAAAAAATCAGGAAAGAATTAAGCCAATTTGAAGAAAAACCCAAACCTAATCTGAATGACATAGAGGCGATCGATTTAGGGGATCAGGAGAATGTACGGGAAATAAAAATAAGTGTCCATTTGGAACCTCGGCTCAGAGAAGAGATAATCAAAGCGTTGTTTGAATACAAAGATGTTTTTGCATGGTCATATGACGATATGCCTGGTTTAAGCACCGATTTGGTAGTACACAAGTTGCCCACCGACCCAGCATGCCCTCCTGTCAAGTAGAAACTGAGAAAATTTAAAATAGATATCAGTGTGAAAATCAAAGAAGAGGTCACCAAGCAGTTTGAGGCAAAGGTCATACGGGTCACGCGGTATCTCACTTGGTTAGCCAATGTTGTGCCTATGCCAAAGAAGGATGGAAACACCAGAGTGTGCGTTGATTACCGTGATATCAGTAAGGTGAGTCCAAAAGACAATTTCCCACCGCCAAACATCCATATATTGATTGACAATTGTGCCAAACATGAGATTGGTTCCTTCGTGGATTGTTATGTGGGCTATCACTAGATTTTGATGGATGTGGAAAAGACGGCATTCATCATGCCTTGGCGAACGTACAGTTATAGGGTCATGCAATTTGGGTTGAAGAACACAGGGGAAACATACATGAGGGCAATGACCACTATGTTACATGACATGATACATTGAGAAATTGAAGTCTATGTAGACGACGTGACCATAAAGTCGAGGAAGCAATGTGACCATGTCAAGGACCTGAGGAAGTTTTTTCAGAGGCTCCGCAGGTATAACCTCAAACTTAATCCAGGGAAGCGTGCATTTGGAGTCCCGTCTGGGAAGTTGTTGGGATTTATGGTAAGTCAATGCGGTATTGAGTTAGACCCATCCAAGATCAAAGTAATGCAGGAGCTACCGCCGCCAAGGAACAAAAAAGAGGTGATGAGTTTGCTTGGGAGGTTAAACTATATCAACAGGTTCATTGCCCAGCTCACAACGACTTGTGAGCCCATATTTAAGCTGCTAAAGAAAGATGCTGCGGTCAGATGGACCGATGAATGTCAGGCAGCATTTGACAAGATTAAGGAGTATTTGGCCAGTCCACCTGTGTTGGTCCTACCAGAGCCAGGAAGACCGTTGATTCTTTATCTGACAGTTTTGGATAACTCGTTTGGCTATGTACTGGGGAAACATGACATCACAGGAAAGAAAGAGCAGGCGATTTACTACCTCAGCAAGAAGTTCACATCTTACGAAGTGAAGTACACTCAACTTGAGAGGACGTGTTGTGCCTTAACCTGGGTAGTGCAGAAGTTGAAACATTACTTGTCATCATATACCACTTATCTCATCTCTCGGTTGGACCCATTAAAGTACATTTTTCAGAAGCCCATGCCCACAGGGAGGCTCGCGAAGTGGCAGATCTTGCTTACGGAATTTAATATTGTCTATGTGACTCGGACTGCAATGAAAGCACAAGCGGTGGCTGATCATCTAGACGAGAATCTAGTTGATAGTGAATATGAACCTTTGAAGACGTATTTCCCTGATGAAGAGATAATGCATGTTGAGGAATTAGAACAGGTCGAGAAGCCAGGATAGAAACTGTTCTTTGATGGGGCTGCCAACACCAAAAGCGTCGAGATAGGAGCAGTGCTTATTTTTGAGACAGGGCAACACCACCCTGTTACAGCTCAACTTTGTTTCTATTGCACCAATAACATAGCTGAATACGAGGCGTGTATCTTGGGTTTAAGATTGGCTATAGACATGGATGTCCAGGAAATCTTGGTCATGGGTGACTCGGATCTTCTGGTGCACCAAATTTAGGGGGAATGTGAAACACGAGACTTGAAGCTCATACCGTACCGTAATGTTTGCATGAACTTTGTCAGCGGTTTCAATCAATAGATTTCAGGCATATTCCAAGGATTCATAATGAAGTTTCTGACGCTTTGGCCACTTTCGCGTCAATGTTTTATCATCCAGATAAGGCTTACGTGGACTCGTTGCAGATCCAGGTCTGAGATCAGCATGCCTACTATAACATGGTGGAAGAAGAACTTGATGGTGAGCTGTGGTTCCATGATATCAAAGAATACCTCAGGAGGGGAGTATATCCCACACAGGCCACAGGGGATCAAAAGAGAGCGATTTGATGCTTGGCAAGCGGATTTTTCTTCAATGGAGGAGTGTTGTACAAGAGAACTCCAGATCTTGGTTTATTGAGATGCATAGATGCTAAACAGGCTATAATTATCATGGACGAGGTACATGCGGGAATTTGCGGACCTCATATGAGTGGATATCTATTGGCAAAGAAGATTCTCCGAGCAGGTTATTATTGGCTTACTATGGAACGGGATTGCATCAGCTTTGTGCGCAAGTGTCATCAATGTCAGGTACACAGAGATTTGATTCACTCTCCACCATCTGAACTGCATACAATGTTGGTACCATAGCCTTTCATTGCTTGGGGAATTGATGTCATTGGGCCGATCGAGCCAGCAACGTCAAATGGGCACAGGTTTATTCTGGTAGCCATTGATTATTTCACCAAGTGTGTTGAGGCAAAAACTTTCAAATCTATAACCAAGAAGGCAGTGGTCGATTTTGTGCATTCGAATATTTTGTTGATTCGGAATCCTGAAGGTAATCATCACGGACAATGGTGCCAATCTGAACAGCCATTTGATGGCGGAGACATATCAGCAGTTTGAGATCACACACCACAATTCCACCCTATATCGTCATAAGGAGAATGGAGCGATCGAAGCAGCTAACAAGAACATCAAGAAAATACTCCAAAAAATGGTGGAAGGGTCCAGGTAATGGCATGAAAAGTTACCCTTCACACTGTTAGGCTACCGCACTACTGTTCGCACTTCAGCAGGGGCAACTCCTTATTGACTGGTGTATGGCACTAAGACAGTAATACCCGCAGAGGTTGAAATCCTATCCCTTCGGATTATCGCCGAGGTAGAAATTGATGATGTTGAATGGGTCAAAGCTCGCTTGGAACAACTAAGTTTGATTGATGAAAAGCGATTGGCAGCAGTATGTCACGGACAGTTGTACCAACAGAGAATGGCAAGAGCATATAACAAGAACGTACGTCCCCAGAAGTTTGAAGTAGGGAAATTAGTGTTGAGACGTATCTTACCTCATTGGACTGAAGCAAAAGGAAAGTTCGCCCCGAACTGGCAGGGGCCATTTGTTATAACCAGAGTGTTGTCCAATGGCGCATTATATCTAATAGATGTGAAAGGAAAATGTGTAGAAATGGCTATCAACTCTGATACAGTCAAGAGATACTATGTATGATTTCTTTGTTTAATAGTACTTGATTGTATTTGGCATATTTTTGAGATTGAAATGACGAAGGCATTTTGTTCTGCTATCCAAACACTTTGTCCTTTGTTACCCCTTTTGAGCCTTATTTTTTCCTTTTGTACCCCTTTTCCGGAATCAATAACAACTCGGGAGCCCGAGTAGGGAAAACCAGTCCAAAAGAAAAGAAAAGAAAAATAAGAAGAAAAAGGAAAGAGAAGAAAATAAAAAGGAAAAAAAAAAAGAAAAGAAAAAAAAGAGAAAAGAGAAAAGAAAAAAGAAAAAAGAAGAGAACAGAAAAATGAAGAAAAGAAAAAGAAAAGAAAAGAAAGAAAAGAAAAGTGGAAGAAAGGGAAGATCGCAACAACGAAGTAATTTTATGACCTGAACTATGTTTGACTTGATCCCGAAAGGGTACGTAGGAAGCCTCCCTCTGAGGTTCAGTCACACCAAAACAAAAATCCAAAAGTCCCCAAGAAAGAAACTGGGGCAGAAGTTGTAGTTATTGTGCGAAATTTGGTTCCGAAAGTTGTAATTTTGAACGCATGTTGAATTGTTTCGGGCCTGTTATACCCTTCTTTCTAACACCATCCAAAAGCCTTCATTACGGTCCAATGAAATACCTTCCGATCAGTCTTCAAGAAGTGCCAATACGAGCAAGTAAAAGTGATTCATGTCAGGGGCAACATTCCGGTACAAGGGGAAAAATGATAAAAATGAGAGAGTCTTATTGGTGAAAACTCTCACGGGCACCGTAAGGCGACGCGAGTTGAGAGAAATCAAGAATGAGAGAGACTTATTAGTGAAAACCCTCACGGGCACCGTAAGGCGAAGTGAGTTGAGAAAAATAAAAAATGAGAGAGTCTTATTGGTTAAAACCCTTACGGGCACCGTAAGGCGAAGGTGAGTTTTCAGATGGGCAAACGAGACAAGTCCGTGGTTAGAAAGTTGCTCAAGACATTGCAAGATGAGCACAGTTTGGGTTTGGGTGAAAAATCAAGTTATGAAAGTCCCAAAATAGCAAATATGGCAATTGAAAGTTGATTGGTTGGACAGACTAGGCCGGTTAATCCAAAATGCATGGCATGCTCAATGGTACCAGCTGTTCCACTCAGATAAGTCTTCTTCTCTTCCTTCTTCATTACAAATCATCCGTTTTCGGATTCTCTCTATCCTTAACCCTCAAGGTCATTGAATTTCATTCTTTAGAGGTCTGTCTTTAAGATATTTCAGTGTCAGTTTTGTTCGAAACGAAAGGGACGAATGTCAGGGCTAACTACCAGTTTCCTAGTTGCTAAGCACGACAGGGCCAGAATATATCAAAGATGTCAAAAGGCAACGTAAGACATAAAGAACCACCAGAAGTTTCATTGGTGGATTGATTGGATAGTTTTATGGGATAAGCAAAGTTTCAGATAGAGGGGTCAGAAACACAAAAGCAACAATACGGGATAGAACACTTGGGTCATCAAATTCAGAGGGTTGAAAGTCGGTTAGGAAGTCAAGATGGTTCAAGGCAGGTCCAGGGAAGCAAGTCGGAGTAAAGCCCAGCAGCAGAGACGTACCCAGCAAGAATGCTAGCAACTAACCACCATTTTATATTAACAAGATCTTTCTTTGATTGAAACAGGGGAAGAAAATTTTCGTTGTTTGTCTATTTTGTTGAAATCAGGCGCCCATCTGGAGAACAAGGGAATACTTTTCAAAGTTCAGCAATCAGGCACCCACCTGGAGAACAAGGGAATACATTTCAAGCTCAGCAATCAGGCGCCCACCTGGAGAACAAGGGAAGTGCAATTCAAATTTTAGCTTTTAATTTTTAATATTTGATAACATGTTGTACCCAGCTACCAAACTGGGGCAGAATATTTTCTGTGTTTGTCTATTTTGTTGAAGTCAGGTGCCCACCTGGAGAACAAGGGAATACATTTCAAGCTCAGCAGTCAGGCGCCCACTTGGAAAACAAGGGAATACATTTCAAGTCCAGCAGTCAGGCGCCCACCTGGAGAACAAGGGAATACACTTCAAGTTTCAGCAATCAGGCGCCCACCTGGAGAACAAGGGAATACATTTCAAGTTTCAGCAATCAGGCGCCCACCTGGAGAACAAGGGAAGTACAATTCAAATTTTACTTTCAATTTTAATACTTGATAACACGATGCGCCCAACTACCAAACTGGGGCAGAAAATGTTCTTTGTTTGGCTATTTTGTTGAAGTCAGGCGCCCACCTAGAGAATAAGGGAATACATTTCAAGTTTCAGCAATCAGGCGTCCACCTGGAGAACAAGGGAATACATTTCAAGTTTCAGCAGTCAGGCGCCCACCTGGAGAACAAGTGAATACATTTCAAGTTTCAGCAGTCAGGCGCCCACCTGGAGAACAAGGGAAGTACAACACAAGTTTTAGCCTTCAAGTTTTGATATTTGATAACATGATGTGCTCAGCCACCAAACTGGGACAAAAAATTTTCGTTGTTTGTCTATTTTGTTAAAATCAGGAGCCCACCTGAAGAACAAGGGAATACTTTTCAAGTTCATCAATCAGGAGCCCACCTGGAGAATAGAGGCATATATTCAGTCAAGCATCACCCGGAGGAATAGCAAGACATCTCCGATCACAATGCAAGGCAACAACGCAAGAATTTCATCGGAAGAATACAAGTTCAAGGCAACACAAGAGCAAGTCTGAAGACATAGATAGGACCTTTTTGTAATTCATAGATCATAGCTTAGGCTAGCTTCTTTTATTTTGACACGGTGCAATAAGGAGGTCAGCAAGCTGTAGCAGCAGCAACAGCAGTAAAACCACAGCTCCTGGTAGTCCCAGCTACCAAACCTTCCAGAACTACACTGACCTGATTCCTTTATAGCCAAGGATATGTAGAAAACCTTTGAAGCAGGTCCGATCAGACAGTTTTTCAAAAATGCTTCACACGGAGTATTCGAACGGGCAAAAATCGCTCGTATCTGCTCATTTATCTTTGCACGAAAACTCTTCGTGTTCCCGAGCAAAGAGGGGCAGCTGTGAGCATGTGATTTT
This sequence comes from Nicotiana glauca, assembly GCA_026770625.1. Taxonomy (NCBI): domain Eukaryota; kingdom Viridiplantae; phylum Streptophyta; class Magnoliopsida; order Solanales; family Solanaceae; genus Nicotiana; species Nicotiana glauca. The sequence continues at coordinate 159,505 of MU712083.1, read as the reverse complement.
TGCCCATATGAATTACTCCCATAAATTTAAAACAAAATAGCTTCTTTTCATTATTTGTAATTTATGGATTTTTGTGGCGTATTTTGTTAGTTGTTTGCATTTGTTTGTGCACGTTTATTATTGTTTAATTCACGAAAAATACAAAAATACTTGGCATTTGCATATAAGGTTAATGTCACATTGTAGGATTAATTAGTAATCAATACTACAAAAAATAATAAAGAAAATAACAAAATGGTTCTTTTTGCATTTTTACTTTTAATTTGTCTTACTTTGCTTTTGAATTAGGAGTTAGTTTATTTGGAACTCAATTAGTGTAATCTTTGAGTTAATTTGGGATTTTACTTTTAATTTTGCATTCAACAAAAAAAAATAAAATAAATGAACAAAATTCAAAAGAAATAAAATGAAATTGACTTGAGAAAAATCAGGCCATCATTTTGGGCCAATTTTGGTCGTATTTTGAGCCCAATGCCGAAAACCCATTCAATTTAGCCCAAACCCGTAACCCAGTCTGGTCCAGCCCCCCAGAAATACAACGACGCTGTTTGGTGTCCATAAATCCAAGCCTTCTATACATGCTAATCCAACGACTTGTGTTCGACCGTGGCAATTACATAAAATTGTCTGAATATCGTATTAACGCTAAAGGACAATACCCGTCTTTCTCGTACCCCAGCTCCTTCGCCGTCTCCACCCCTATTCCATCGCCGAAAATCGCCCAAGGCGGCGGCGAAACCCTAACACCTCCCAAAATCTCACCATAGCTTCGTCTCCCTCTCCTCACCATGATTCCATGATTATTTTCCATCGAACACCAACTGAAACCCTCAAATAAGCCAAACCCTAGGCGCCGCCACCGCCGTGCATGGCGGCGGCCTGTCTCCAAACCACTCCAAAAATACACCCCTTACTCCTCTTTCCACATCCACAACTCGTTTCTCTCAAATCCTATCTAAACACTTCGAATCGTCGGACAAAATTTTCATGCCAGAACACCACCCTTCCCAAACCGGTCCAAATTAACAACATAGGACCTCCGTGACCTCTTCTATCAAACCCCCAAGCCCCGTCCCTCGAACATGGCCGGAACTGCTCGAATATTAAATTGAAATTTTTCGGCCAAAACCTTAATTGCTCCAAACTACTCCAAATTGATACCACATGGTCCCCTGGCTTCCCTCGTGATGAATTCAATATCAATGGCACTCAAATCCCACTGGAGCTGTCCAATTTTTGAATCTGAAAATAATAAGTGAGTTCTTTGTTTCTTTCTCCTGGCTTCTTTGTTTGGTTTTCTTTTCTCCTTGTTTAATTCCCTTCTTTTGTTTTTATTCTCATGTTTGTTCATTTCTAGTTAATTTTCATTTTTAGGTTTGTTAATTTTGTTCTGGTTTTGTGTCATGACTGACTATTTGATTCTGGCTCATTTTAATTTTGATTTTTTTAGTTTGATTATTATATTAGAATTCGTTCTATGTTGATTCAACACTGGTTTTGTTCGTGAAATTGTGTTAATTTAGTTTAACTCTGTTTAGGCATTAGTTTAATCCTTGCTGTGGTTGTTATTCAGTATAGTCCAATGTTGTTAATCATAATTTCCTTAGTTAATCTTAATGAGTTCAGGTTTAGCTTAATCTGACTGGTTGTAGTTGAAAGGATAGACTAATTGTGACCTAGGTAAGTAATTTCAGGGGGGTATTCAGGGGTATTTGGGTAATTGGAAGTGGACATGAATGCTGTAGGTTATACTAGAAGTTTTTTAGAACTTTCCGGATATAGGTACAAGTAGAATTTCAGTAATTTTGGTGGTAGTAACTTGGAACACAAGTCAGAAAATAGAGGGTTAAGTAGAAATAAGTGAGAGACTAATATGTAAAACTAAAATCTGAAGCTGCACCTCATTGTCCCTATAAAATGGCATTTCTTTGCCTTCATTTGCAAGTTTTCAGCCTCCAAATTCCCCCCCAAATCCCTTCTCTGAAAATCTGAGTTTCCAAGTTTGAATTTCAAATCCAAATTTTAGATCTAGCTCTTCCAAAAAACCAAAAATAATAGAAAATCACTAAAAAAAAAGTAATGTTCCATTCAATTTTTAGGGTTTATTTCAAGTGTTAGCGGTTGATCTGCATTTCTTAGCTCAGATTCTGGTACTTTAAGTTCGGAAGTGTGCCTTTTTGATTTCGAGCAGTTTGTGGGTTTCAATCAGTCTGTTATTTTTATTGGGTGCTGCATTTCTGCGGTGTTTGCTTGGGTTTTGTGAAGTTATTTTGGTTCAAATTCTTCCAATTGTGGCTGTTGTTAACTACTGGATACCAGCTATTGTTACCTGCTGCTAATCTCTTCCTCCTGTTGTAATTCAATTTCCCAGGTACATATTCGAACTATGAATGGCTGTAGCTTTGAGTTGAGATGCTGAATGTCATGACCCAAAATCCACTAAGGGTCGTGGTGGTGCCGGACACCTCTGTCAGGCCAGCCAATTAACTTATCAATTAATTCCTCTTTTAATACTTTTGAAAATCTAAGATTTTCCTTCCATTTCTATAAGTAAGAGTTCACTACTAGGATTCAAATTTAAATAATAACAATTAGTACAAATTCGTTGTAAATCATCCCAAAAACCCGGTGTCACAAGTACATGAGCGACTACTGATAAGAGAAATAAAATACAACATCCGCCCGAAATACAGTGGACGGAAAATAAATACAGTACATTGGGAGGAACTACTCTAGCTGCGGACGCCTCAAATGATGCAGCTCACCTAGTCCTAGCGTCATCCATGCTGCTTCGCCCAATAGGCTGCTAGAGGTATATATACCTGTGCAAAACNAAACAGTGGATTTATTTTCTAACATAATTTTTATCCAGATAGAGGAAACAAGTAAACATGTAATTCTTTCATAGGAAATTTTTCAAGATTTCTTTTCATTATTAACTAGATGATCTCGAGCCAGAGTGTGGCATGTAATGACTTAAATAAGTCCAGGCAGCAATACAAGCATGCGCAAATCATACCGAGGCGACGGCCCGATCCAACAGAAATAAATGTGCACTTGTCGAGGGTCGACGACGCGCCTATAGATGCATCTATTAATCTGTCGAGGCGTTCGGCCCGGTCCAAAATAAACACACACAAACAGACAATCAGTCAAGAATTCAACGTGGAGCAATTCTCCAAGGAAGGCCCATTTTCTTTAATAATTTGAGAATACGAAGCTTAAATCTCTTTAGAAATCCATTTATTAATTTAATATAATTTATTACCCCGCTCGCTAATCATCCATGCGACGCGGGTACACGTAAGATACATGCTCAGATAGTTAATTAGAATTTTATCGAGGAGTAATTATCCAAATAGCAAATTCTTAGTTTAACAATTCAGGAAATGATGTTTAATCTCTTTTTAAATTCGTTTACTAATCAAAGGCGATTTAAACAATCCAAGTCATCAATGAGTTCATAATTTACTCAAGTATAAAGTGCTTTTGGGTCCTAGACTACCCGGACAATAACATAATAGTAGCTATGCACGGACTCTTGTCACCTCGTGCGTACGTAGCCCCCACAAATAGGAGCACATAACCAATTACTCACCTATGGGGTAAATTCCTCCTCACAAGATTAGAAAGGAGACTCACCTAGCTCCAAAGACTCAAAATCGGCATTCTACATTCTTCCGAGGACTCCAATTGATGAACCATGCTCCAAGACTAGCCAATGATTACACAAATCCATTAATATATGCTCAAATATTCATTACAAACTAATTTATAGCAATTCCTAACCCCAATTGGAAAGTTGACCAAAACGCCTTCGGGCCCACGTGCCCGGGATCCAAAATTTCTCGAAGATAAAGGTTAACCATGACCTTAGGAACTCAAATATATAATTTTCTCCTAATTCCATACTTAAAATCGTGGCTAAAATTCAAGATTATAATTTTCTAGGTTTTCAACCAAAACCTCAATATTTACTCTAATTTCCATGCTTAAATCCATGATAAACTTGTATTTAACACAAAACCAGTAGAAATCACTTACCCCATGCTTGATGATGAAAATGATGCTCAAAGGTTGCTCCAAGATCGCTCCCATGGAAGAAAAATGAAGTGAAATGAGCCAAAATCCGATTTTTAAAACAACACTGCCCAGGCGACCCTTCTATGCGATCGCAACCACAGCCCCGCGATCACATAGGGCAAATCCGCTGCCTCCCAAAATCCTCATATGCGTTCGCATAACTCAACCATGCGATCGCATAGGCCCAGGAAACCCTCTTCTGCGATCGCATATATCCTATTGCGATCGCTTAGGCCAATCCAGCCCCCCTCAACTTTTGCTCTATGCGATCACATCCCCTCTCTTGCAATCGCATAGAGTAAATCTCTACTGCATAAATACCAGCAAATCAGCAATCCTCACGAGGCGAAAATCGATCCGTTAACCATCTGGAATCTATCCGAGGACCCCGGGACCCCAACCAAACATACCGACCAATCCCAAAACACATTACGGACCTCCTCGAGGATTCAAATCATATCAAACAACACTAAAATCATGAATTACACCCCAATTCAAGCTTAATGAACTTTAAAATTTCAAACTTCTATTTCCGTTGTTTAAACCTATCAAATCACGTCCGATTGATGTCAAATTTTGCACACAAATCATATTTGACATTACGGACCTACTCCAACTTTCGCAATTGGATTCCGACCCCGATATCAAAAAGTCAACGTCCGGTCAAACTTCCCAAAAACCTTCAAATTTCTATCTTTAGCCAAATGGCTTCAAAATGACCTACGGACCTCCGAATTCACTTCCGATCGCGCTCCCAACTTCAGAATCACCATACGGAGCTACTCCCAGTCTTGGAATTCCAAACGGACATTGATAACACCGAGATGCACTTCAAACCAAGCTTATGAAATTCCTTCTAATATACTAACTTCCACAATAGACGCTAAAACGCTCCCGGGTTATCCAAAACCCGAACCGGGCACACGCACAAGTCCAAAATTATCATACGAACCTGCTGGAACCTTCAGATCCTGATTCCAAGGTCGTTTACTCAAAAATCCAATCCTAGTTTATTCTTTCAACTTTAAGCTTCTCAAATGAGAATTTTCATTTAATTTTAACTCCGATCTTCCTGAATTTAAATTCCGACCATGCGAACAAGTCAATATACCTAAAATGAAGCCGCTCATGGCCTTAGACTGCTAAACGACGCGCTAGGGCTCAAAACGACCGGTCGGGTCATTACATTCTCTCCCACTTAAATATACGTTCGTCCTCGAACGTGCTGAGAACTGCACTGGAGTAGTCTGAAATCATTGTTTAGCACCTCATGCATCTTCCCGTGCTACCACAACTTAGCTGAGCCCATTAGCTCGATAAATTCTGAAGATATTCCCTTTTTATTCGAGCAAATAAGCCTTAGAGCCCAATTCCAACATCCGAAATTCTATACCAGGCCTGTTTCCAACATACGATCACCGTATCAATTGCTATACGCTGTACTCGAACATGACTGCATAACTCTGCTGAATTCACACTTTACATCCCTTTACTCATAGGACCACAATAACATTTCTGTTTGAATTAATCGAAATCCCACGAATCTGATACTCCCATTGCACCTCATGACCTACATAGGTCTTACTCTAACTATTACAATACCGCCACGACGGATGAGATGCCGAAATTCATAATCAACTGCCGAGTCAACCAATCATCGAGTCTATACTTCTGACAAGAAACATTACTACATTCTGAACCAAATAATGGTCTTCGCTCCTTAATATACTCCGCATAAGTAGATTGCACTGATCCAAAATCCCACAATCTCATCTTACCCAGTACGAACTGCTCAAGCAATAAGCCACTCCGAATGCAATCACAAGTCTCATATGACACCACAATGTGCCAATAGGCCACCAATCCGAACACAACACAAACGGAAATCGAACTCTGGAAGGAATTACCTAACCCCCGCACTAATATGGACTTCCTTTAAAAAATCGGAAGCGAAACATACAAAGAAATAAAATATTGAAAAACCAGACTCGACATCACACTGTTGCGGCGCGCAACCCGATCCACATATAGATATCACATAAGGATATTGCACTTCGAGCTAAACCTGCTCATTACAATAAAATATCGAATTTCGATCGCAAGCACACTAAGTGCATAATACCATCCCTGAGAAAACACATAGCGCTATAGGCTACAAAACTCAAGCACAACTGAGGTGCGATACAAGATCTAAATCTCAAAAGCCATTCTGCTCACCTAACATCATCTCCACGTGGAACCTTAACACATAAGAATTCTACTTAGCCGTCTCACAACTCATACAGCGCAATCCATCATTCTTTGAAATAGCTGATGCCAAAATAACACCTCGACTGTTCCTCCATAGGGAACGCTCGCTGAAATGAACACAACTGGCTTGATATAAAGCCATGTTAGCAAATAAATCAATCCACCGATCTCAAGCCGGTTTCAGATTGCACCAACTTGGCCAATGACCTTTCAAAGGTCCGTAGTAACTACCCTTTTGCCTCATAACACGTAAGAATAACCATCATAACCGGAGCAACCTCCTCAGTTCATAACCCAATATACAGAGCGCCTTCCAGGCATAAATTCTCAAATTAATGATGTTACCACAATCCTCATACTTGGTTTAAAACTTTTAGCCAATCAAGTGACTACATGTCACACTTATACAATCTTCCCGTGGAACACGTTCCCACAATCTTCCGAAATAAATAATGGGTCCGTACATCTAAATCACCGGACGCACTAACGTTGAAAAGCGATCAAGAATCCTTAACCAGGATGCAAAGCCTCTTCACAACACATCGCTCCCAGGGGACGCTGAATACACTACCAACTTACTTTAATCATTCAACCCTTTCCTTGCTCATCCGAGCCCGTGACATCCTTGTCAATACCGAATCGCAACCTTGATCCTTACTTCGCTTCTCCGTGCTACTCACTGCACCCAACTTGCCAACATACGATAGAACACAATTTTTCATCATAACTCCGAAATCATTATCATTTTTAACAATTCATCATACACGAACTTTTCACTTACTCACTTCAGGAGATTCATAGAAACACACAGGTAGTTTCCCATAACCGTAGAATATGCAAATTTGCAAGTAGTGGTCCAAGCCACCATAGCCCTTTCGGAATCCGCTTTCGCTTAACGAGCCATAACAGAAGAATGCCCCTAATAAATCATCAATCACGGCGGCTGACAAACCTCACACGTACCGCCACAAATCAAACGCATAACTCGATCACGCTGAATGAACGGACCACAGACTCCAACAAGCCCAATTCAACTATGGCTAATCAATCCCTTTCCCTCCAATTAATTCTTGATTGCTTTGGAAATAATACTCATTCTCCTCAACGCATAACATACTCCCTCTACACTCACCCAGAGTGATCTTGAATTGCGAGACCATGCTTTCTCAAATCTCACGAATTATTTCACATTTCTCAAATGCTAAACCACAAGGTAACACATCATAGAACATTCTGGGTACCTTCTCATAAGCTTCTACAAATCTTGATTCTCAACTGTACTCATAGGATCGAAATCATTGAGAAACACACCTACCTTCTGAATCCATTAGGACCATTATTGAGAGCCAGCCACCCAGACTTGGTCCCGAACATAACTCACTCCATAGGTCTTGTAACACACGAATACTCTCTCGGCGAGGCACCTGGCGAAGGTCACTTTATTTTTAACCCGTTTCTATACAAGGCATAAATCTTAAATCTTTTCCCCAAGTTCGAACATGAGCCCATAAGGCTAACCATAGCACATCCTTAATAATTCCTTCGCTCAATTTACTACTTATGGTCTTTTCTCGTAGCTGAGTTAATCCATCAATATGATAATAACCAGAAATCACGCAAGCAGTTAACCATACAGCCCAATCATAAGTGGTGGGACTCTCCCACTTATCTTGAAGCCATCATTTCACCATTCTTGAGTTCGCCCGACCTTTTTACCTCTTATTGACATAACCTCGCACCATAAGTTATTAAAATTTCTTGGAATCTTCATGTAAATCCCCATCTTTCATATTCTGAATCATTAACCACACTCGCACGTCCAATCTCTTTGTTGAACAACCAATATAATTCTTTGTAGAAGCCCCACCAACCACGCTACCGCTAACCTACTCACGGGGAATAACCCACCTAGGGGAATCACCTCTCGACATCTTCCCACGCCGCTGCACGGGGTACGTTCACTATGACACCAATAGCCCATCTTGAGTTCGAGCTCACCTTCCAGCTGCACAAGTCCATTCGCTCCTCGCGGACATCAGTTAAATATGCAACAACATCCTCCCAATTTCAGGGTTATGCTGTACCCTTCTCCATTTCAAGCAACTCTTTTTCGCCATATCAATCTTCTGCCGCACAATAGCCCATACTTCACATCATACCCGCAGGATTCAACCACCAAATCATTAAAATCCCCCCAATTCGTTCCAAACTCTCTTTAGGCGCGTAGTCATCCTGCTACCAAGCCTATATGCAACACCCGCCACTCTCTCACTTTGGCGGAACTCATCTCTTTAATTAACCACTCGACCTTGCTCTTCATACTTGGCCTTCTAGAAGTTTTAAACGCCACCTGGAACTTCCCACATGTCCTTCCTCATACTTTACTACTCAATTGCTGCCTTAAATGAAATCTATCTTCGTGGCACTTGAATCCACCATTGCTGCTAACTTTAAACATTTCCAAAGGTCATCTTTATCGAGCCGTCAACATTAGAAATTCCGATTCGATCTTAAACTACCGCATCATGCGATGTCTGGCAGTTGTACCTCTAATATTATTTCACAATATCCTGCCATAAAGGCGAATTGTAGTAGATTAGGACACTGGCAAGCTTAAAGCGTTCAATCAGGACAACAGCACCCCCATATAGAGGAGAACTCCATCGTGTTTGCAATTAGTACTTTTTATTACTTCCACCAGCCCCCATCTGACCATCCTTAGTTCGATTGACTTTCCCCTGCCGGGAATAAAACACTGCATCCCTTGATTACACGCTGAGTAAACCTCCCTTCAATTCATTCACTACACCGATACGTGGCAAACGTCTGACCATCACGACAACACTATGGAATAATTATTCATAAACATCATGGCAACCTGTGCCTAGCCTCAAGGCTCTTAGAAGTTCTGTTACTGAGCTGAAACAATATAATATCCCTCCATAATGCGACTATAATAGTCCAATCAACTATATCGGGAAAATCATCCCGCACCACATTTGTAGTGCCATTTCAATTCTTCAACTTTCGATTAGTAACAAGCGCTTGCGTAAGATTGAGTAGGAAGAAACCAAAGGCATAAGCCTCAAGGGAATCGAACCGCACGATAAGGAAACAAAGAAGGGAAGTACTCCTAACAGCCCTGTAGCCTCCCANGTGAGACCGACGGGAACCTAGTGCTCTGATACCATGTTGTCACGACCCAAAATCCACTAAGGGTCGTGGTGGCGCCGGACACCTCTGTCAGGCCAGCCAACTAACTTATCAATTAATTCCTCTTTTAATACATTTGAAAATCTAAAGTTTTCCTTCCATTTCTATAAGTAAGAGTTCACTAGTAGGATTCAAATTTAAATAATAATAATTAGTACAAATTTGTTGTAACCATCCCAGAAACTCGGTGTCACAAGTACATGAGCGACTACTGATAAGAGAAATAAAATACAATATCCGCCCAGAATACAATGGATAGAAAGTAAATACAGTACATTGGGAGGAACTACTCTAGCTGCGGACGCCTCAAATGATGCAGCTCACCTAGTCCCAGCGTTATCCATGCTGCTTCGCCCAATAGGCTGCTAGAGGTATATATACCTGTGCAACAAAAATGCACAGAAGTGTAGTATGAGTACGTAATCAACGTGTACTCAGTGATTGTCCAGCCTAATCCCGAAGGGGTAGAGGCGAGATGGTCAACTTTGATACACTCTAATGGTCCAACTATTATTTATTCTCGATATACACATCAAATAGTGGATTTATCTTCTAACATGATTTTTATCCACATAGAGAAAACAAGTAAACATATAATTCTTTCATAGGAAATTTTCCAAGATTTCTTTTCATTATTAACAAGATGATCTCGAGCCAGAGTGAGGCATATAACGACTTAAAGAAGTCCAGGCAGCAATACAAGCATGCGCAAATTATACCGAGGCGACGGCCCGATCCAACAAAAATAAATGTGCACTTGCCGAGGGTCGAAGGTGCTCCTATAGATGCATCTATTAATCTGTCGAGGCGTTCGTCCCGGTCCAAAGTAAACATACACAGACAGACAATCAGTCAAGAATTCAACGTGGAGCAATTCTCCAAGAAAGGCCCATTCTCTTTAATAATTTGAGAAAACGAAGCTTAAGTCTCTTTAGAAATCAATTTATTAATTTAATGTGATTTATTACCCCACTCACGAATCATCCATGCGACGCGAGTATACGTAAGATACATGCTCAGATAGTTAATTAGAATTTTATCGAGGTGTAATTATCCAAATAGAAAATTCTCAGTTTAACAATTCAGGAAATGATGTTTAATCTCTTTTTAAATTTGTTTACTAATAAAAGGCGATTTAAACAATCCAAGTCATCAATGAGTTCATAATTTACTCAAGTATAACATGCTTTTGGGTCCTAGACTACCCGGACAATAACATAATAGTAGCTACGCACGGACTCTCATCACCTCGTGCGTGCGTAGCCCCCACAAATAGGAGCACAGAACCAATTACTCATCTATGGGGTAAATTCCCCCTCACAAGATTAGAAAGGAGACTCACCTAGCTCCGAAGACTCAAATCGGCATTCTACATTCTTCCGAGGACTCCAATTGAAGCACCACGCTCCAAGACTAGCCAATGGTTATGCAAATCCATTAATATATGCTCAAATATTCATTACAAACTAATTTATAGCAATTCCTAACCCCGATTGGAAAGTTTCCCAAAACGCCTTCGGGCCCACATGCCCGGAATCCAAAATTTCTCGAAGATAAAGGTTACCCATGACCTTGGGAACTCAAATATATAATTTTCTCCTAATTCCATACTAAAAATCGTGGCTAAAATTTAAGATTATAATTTTCTAGGTTTTCAACCAAAACCTCAATATTTACTCTAATTTCCATGCTTAAATCCATATATAAACTTGTATTTAACACAAAACCAGTAGAAATCACTTACCCCATGCTTGATGATGAAAATGATGCTCAAAAGTTGCTCCAAGATCGCTCCCATGGAAGAAAAAAGAAGTGAAATGAGCCAAAATCCAATTGTTAAAACAACACTGCCCAGGCGACCCTTCTATGCGATCGCAACCACAGCCCCGCGATCACATAGGGAAAATCCGCTGCCTCCCAAAATCCTCATATGCGTTCACATAACTCAACCATGCGATCGTATAGGCCCAGGAAACCCTCTTCCGCGATCGCATAGGCCCAGGAAACCCTCTTCCGGGATCGCATACATCCTATTGCGATCGCATAGGCCAATCCAACCCCCTCAACTTTTGCTCTATGCGATCGTATCCCCTCTCTTGCGATCGCATAGAGTAAATCTCTGCTACACAAATACCAGCAAACCAGCAATCCTCACGAGGCGAAAATCAATCCGTTAACCATCCAGAATCCATCCGAGGCCCCCGGGACCCCAACCAAACATACCGGCCAATCCCAAAACACATTACGGACTTTTTCGAGGCTTCAAATCATATCAAACAATGCTAAAATCATGAATTACAGCCCAATTCAAGCTTAATGAACTTTAAAATTTCAAACTTCTATTTTCGATGTTTAAACCTATCAAATCACATCTGATTGATCTCAAATTTTTCACACAAATCATATTTGACATTACGAACCTACTCCAACTTTCGGAATTGGATTCCGACCCCGATATAAAAAAGTCAACCTCCAGTCAAACTTCCCAAAAACCTTCAAATTTCTATCTTTAGCCAAATGGCTTCAAAATGACCTACGGACCTCCGAATTCACTTTCGATCGCGCTCCCAACTTCAGAATCACCATACGGATCTACTCCCAGTCTCGGAATTCCAAACGGACATTGATAACACCGAGATGCACTTCAAACCAAACTTATGAAATTCTTTCTAAAATACTAACTTCCACAATAGGCGCCAAAACGCTCCCGGGTTATCCAAAAGCCGAACCGGGAATATGCCCAAGTCCGAAATCATCATACGAACCTGCTGGAACCTTTAGATCCTGATTCCAAGGTCATTTACTCAAAAATCCAATCCTAGTTCATTCTTTCAACTTTAAGCTTCTCAAATAAGAATTTTCATTTAATTTTAACTTCGATCTTCCTGAATTTAAATTCTAACCATGCGAACAAGTCAATATACCTGAAATGAAGCTGCTCATGGCCTCAAACTACTGAACGATGTGCTAGGGCTCAAAACGACCGATCGGGTCGTTACACTGAAATGAAAAATGCACATTCCTTTACCCTCTGAAACTAGCGTGTTCATACTGTCATAATAGAAGATATGACATGTGATATGTATCTGTTTAGGTTTACATTTGGTTTGTGTCTATGTTGTATAACTCGGACTGTTGAATGGTTTGGATTATTAAACTTTAGATTTAAGTTCAATTCTTCTAAAATAGTAGCCTCAGTGTATGTATTTGGAGTTCTATGATAGTTTTAGTAATAACATCAATAGTTCAGCTACAGACTCATGAATTACCTGAGTGAGTAAGGATAACTTGAGTTATTTGAAATTAGTTAGCTTGATTTGAATCTTAGTCATTAACTATTAGTATACAGTGTTGGTAAAATCACGTAATTGAGCTGTTTGATCTAATCATTCGAGGTTTAAATCCATGACTACTGCTGTTAAGTTCAATCTATGATTCCAATTTGTGTCTCATTTTTAGTGACATTTAGGAACTAACTAGCATACAAGTAAGTAAAACAATCTGAGTATGAAACTTAAATTTAACGGAGCAACAATTCATCAATTTGAGTAAATGAATATTTCTCCTGGCTACCAGTTATTGAACGCATTTTGAATAATTTGGAACAAGTTCAGTGTGCCTTTGGCCTTGAGATCTGAGGTATCCAAACGTGCTTGGGCTGTGAACTTTGGCCCAAATCGCGACTGAAATCTGATCGTAGTCCTAGGGGTTCGAAATGAGGACCTCTGTGAAGTTTGGCTCTTGCATGCCTCTTGAATGTTGGTTTCTATTTAGGACTGGGCCACCGTCGGCAATTGGCCAATTTTGTAGTACAGACCTGGGTGTAATTTCCCTTCGTTGGGCTTATCTTGAAGCCCAATGGCTGGACTGTGGCTCAGAATTATCATTTGGTCCAGTAACAAATTAAGTAGGACTTTTCCTTCATTATTAGAGACAAATAAAAATAGAGAATCATAGTTGCTTTTAGGTTTGCCTTTAAATAATAAATGAGGTGAGCCCCGCCAAATAAAATGCATAAATTGCGGGGCCCCTTTTAAATGTTCCCATTAAAATCCTTAGAATTCGGGATGGGCCGTTTAGCGAATTTCATGGCTTTCCCCAAAGATAACAACACTTTAGTTGCTTTAGGTCCGTTACTTAAATAATTTTACCTTCCTAAATATCGGTGCACATTTATGTGACCCAAATCCAAATCTCAACGAAGTCGAAATGTGTCAAAAATTACGGGTGCATTTATGTGACACGGTTCGAGATATGTTTTCATGACGTTGCAATTCTCTAAAAATAATAATAATAAAAGTTGTTCAAAGTTAAAAGAATATAGGTTAAAACATGTACTAAAATCAAATAAATAAGCCAAATATGACAGTTGAGCGACCGTACTAGAACCACAAAACCCGGGAATGCCTAACACCTTCTCCTGGGTTAACACATTCCTTACTCGGATTTCTGGATCGAGGACTGTTAAACAGAGTCAATAATTACCTCGATTCGGGATTCAACCGGTGACTTGGACACCATTAATCTCCCAAGTGGCAACTCTGAATCTCAATAAAAAAATCCCGTTTCGATTGTCCTTTAATTGGAAAAACTCCTTTACACCCTTGCGGGTGTAGTAAAAAAGGAGGTGTGACACTTATACCCCAAATACATTGCAGAATTAGATTATAGTGCAGTGTGGAAGGGCCAGCCCTCGAATGTCCAAGTTTAGAGGGAACTCAAGGTCCCAAATCAAGGCTCATAAGTGGGGAAGAACTTAAAGTCTAAGAATAAGTGTGAGTGCATAGAGGGGAATTAGCGAAGGCCATGGCAGGATGGTGTTCAAGCCTAACAACTAGGAGGGCTGGCACACCCCTGGCCTGTTTGTTAGCCAAAATCAGGAGTTAGGATCCATTGAGGATCAAGTTTATACCTGGGCAGCAATTTGGATACTGCCAGACCATGATCCTTAACTCAACCACATAGAAGGGAATAGGGGTATGAGAATTCATAACAAATAGTAGATGCAAAGAGAGAGTGGCATATTCAATTACAGAATATGAACAAAAAAGTAAACAGGAATGTAGAAAATGTAAATAAACACATAGGGGGTGAGGCAGAAAAGTTAATTAGAACATACCAGTTTCAGGGGAAACAAATAAGTAAAACAGTAATCTTGAGAAGCCAAGTTGCAAGCAAAAGGTTTTAAAAGATCCTAGAAAGGAGCAGAGTATTGAAATTGCAAGTGAGTAATGTGTGCTCGAGGATTGAACTCAAAGAAATACTGTATTGTAAGTAGTGTAAGCTGAAAGTGTTGAACTGAAGGTTCAAGGTGTGTAAGTCCAGAAGGGTCGTGCCCCTTTTATAGTGTAGAAAACAAGTAAGAAAATGTAGGAAAATAACATTGAAATCAATCTCCCTTTAATTAAGGGATTCTAATTTCCAACGGGTAAAAGACAATTAAGGAAAAAGTTAATAAGAAATATTTCCCGAGCAGTACAATAAAGGGTAAATACATAGAAGTTATTTAAGGCAAAAGTTTAATGGTATACAGTTTTGTGAAAAATAAGGAAAGGGAATCAATCAAACAGCCAATGAAATCAAAGTTGTAGGCTTTTACTCGAATGAACCAAGTCAGGAAGGAGGTAAAGAAAAGTTTAATTTAAAGGAAATCAGTAACAATCAAGTAAACCCCACTAAAGGAATTCAGAATCAATTAGTAGTTGGCAAAAAACCCTTTTTTGAAAGAAGAACTTCTCATATATAAAGCAGACAAATCAAACAAAAGAGTCATCATGTTACTTAGAAAAATAGTCTAACATTGAAAGGTTTAGAATCATAAGAAAGAAGGGGTACAAGTCCAATTTGCAGACTTCACAATGAGTCTGAGAGTCCAGGGTCCCAAAGTGGAACCCTAACTCGAACACAAAATCAAAATCGCCAAAGGAAACCCTAAATACTGGGGTTTCAAATCGAATCAGACATAGAGATGAGATGGCGAGCCGTTAAAACAGACTCAGAGGTCTCTTTTAGAGACTGATGAGAAATAAACATACATGATACCAAGAAAGAAGGATGATTCAAGATCATGAAGAACATATTTGAGAAAACTTGGAACTTAAACAAATTCAGAAGAAAGAGGTGATACAAACTTACACAAAAGTAGATAAAACATGTTTAGCAAGAATAAGAACAAAGTTCAGTAAGACCAAATCAAAGAACTCAACGATAAACACATATAGTAAAGAGCAGAGAAAACATAATAAGGATTAACATGTGAGCACGTGAGTAACATGTATAGTAGAAAAAGAAAAGTAGAAAGTCAATACATGCGTAGTAAGAAGAAATCACACGAGCATGATATAGAAAAACATACATAAAGAGAAGAAGAAGAAGAAGAATCAGAAGGATATTTTTTTAAAAAAATCCTTTCAGAAACCCTAAATCGAAGACAAACGATTTTGAAAAAGGAAATTTGGGTGAAAACACTTCAAATGTCAAGTAAAGAATAGACACAACATAGATCTAAGCAAACAACAGAGAAAGAACCTCGAATAGCTTAGGGTTTTGGAGAAACCCTAGAAATGAGAAAGTCTTGGAAGAAGAATTAGATCCCGAGTTGGAGAGGTCAGGAATCAGGCTCCTGAATCTTGAATATGCCGGAGCAAAGGCCGGAGGAGCCATAAAACCAAAGATTTGAGAAGATCTGAAAGAGAACTGTCGAGGTCAGGTCTCGAAGCTTCGAACAACCATGGTTTGATGGTGGAGGGAGGTGAGTACCAGCCATCCATGGGCTGAGAAGCCATGGATTCCGGTGAAAGGTGGTTGAAAGGGGGTAGGAGGAGGTTAGGGTTCCGAAGAGCTTTGAGAGAGTTTGGGATTCAAAGGCGGCAAATTAGGTGAAATGAGGGATTAGGGTAGGTCGTTAATGGTTAAAAAAGGTAAGGAGAGTTTATGGATGTTGATCAATGATCAACGGCCTGGATCAAAGATAGGAAACGGGCAGATTTTAAATTGGGCCGGGGGACCGGGTTGAAATGAAATTGGGCTGGTCCAAATAGGGATATAATTGGGTCAATTTAAGGTTAAAATTGAAATGAAAAAAGGCTGTAATTGAAATAAAGGGAGGTTAAATGTTAAATTGCCAATTTTTCCCTTTTTATTTTGTAAAATAGTGAAGATGATTCTAAAAAAAAATTAAAAGTACTGAACTAATTAATAATATATAAATATTAATTTAAAAATACTAGAATCAATTTATAATAAAATAATGCTATTAATCTTAAAGTAGGCTAAAATTATAATTATATGCAATTTATCTTTAAAAATTCCAAATAAATTCGTAAAAATATACAAAAATTAACTTAACTATATTTTGGTATAAATATGAGAATAAAATAAGTTATTCACCAAAATGATAATCTTGGGAATAATTATTGGATTTTTATATTGCTAAAATGGACAATAAATTGATTCTTAAAATCTTT